>PVJO010008581.1:0-74724 GCA_004026905.1 Hystrix cristata | reverse complement strand
GGAACATCTACAATAAATATAGGTATGACATTATAAATTTATATTTTATGTGTATTATTATACACAGTGAGATTCTATCTCCATGAAATAGTCATGATATCTTTTTCTTTTAAAGACAAGCTGTTCTGTAGTTTCTTATTTTTAAATAAAAAGCAACATAAAATTAAGATGAAAAATAAAGAAAGCAATTGCACAGTACACGAGTGTCTGCTTACACTATCTGTTCTCTAAAAGCGGATGATTTTTTTAAAAGAGAGGCAGCACTTTAATGATACTGCAGTTGGAGAGAAAGGCTCTATCATTATTGTGCCCAACACCCTTGTTCTATACTTGAGAAATGACACTGGAGGTTATGTCACGCAAGATATGAAAGTCAGAATAAAAACACTACTTAGAGAAAAGTGTTAAGATGAAAAGTCACAGAACTCCACCAAGGAAATGTTATTTAACCCCCTATATTACCAGTAGTACTCTTAGAGAATAAATAGAAAGAAGTATATATGAAACCAATTAAAACACAAAGTGGCCAAATAAAACCTTTAGCAAAGGAGTTTAATATCCTGGTTGCCTTTCTTTGAATAATAATTAGATATTCATTCATTATTTCTGTACAAATTATAATTTGGAGATGTCCATAATTTGCGGAAGTTATTCTACATTTACAAACTAAAATGATTTCAAATAGACTGTTCAAACAGAGAGCAGAATATGTTAGCACGTGTCTCTGGCCAATCAGCTTCATGGACATTTGCATATTCCTTTATTCATTCACATACGAATGCTATTAAGCTCCATTAATGTACCAGGTACAAGTCAATGGTAAACAAAACAGATTTCCTCTTCTCCTATAATGTGAGTTTATATTGAATGGGAGGCTTTGTGTCTTCTTGCTCTGGAATGCAAACTGAGTGAATACTGAATACTCAATAACTTCAACCTCTCCAAGTGTAAGTGCCGTAAAGTGGGAAACTCTATTCTCACCTACTTCCTGAACTTGTCCTACACTTTTCTTGTTAAACTATCATTTTCCACTTATTAGGACTTTTTTTTTCACTCAACCAATTGTATACAATTTTTGTTGGACTGATTGTAGATGTTATTACAATCATTGCTTATCATTTTTCCAGTAGAATTAGCTCATACTAGACTGGTACCTACAATGTTAGCATAACATTTGAAAGGTAACTTACAAATTTATAATGAGCACCCTTTCCCCTCTTTTTAAACATTAGTTCATTTTTCAAGTTTCCCTTAGCATTCTACTTGCACTTGTAGTACAACACTAATTAATTAATTCCCTTTTACAGCTCGTTGTCTGGATATCTGAGTTCATCACTAGAAAGTGGATTCCTTGGCAGTAGAACTATGCTTTATTCATTCCTTTATCTCCATGGGACCAACCTAAATTATTTAGCAGATGTTTCTGCAATTAATATTTTAATTAATATTTGACTTCATCAAATGTTTTGTAAGTCAGGTAGTTACAGGTGTTTATTTGCATTTTATAGATAAGAACACGAAGTTACTAGAAATTTTTATACATTCAAGGCCACTATTACCACCTTCACGTGTCTATACTTTTTATCATCATCATTGGGTCTTCATCAACACTTTCCATGTTCTTATTCTTCTTTGTTAACATTTCCCTTATTTGATTAAACTTGAATTGACTTTTTAAATCTTTACCCTGATTCATTAGTGGAAGCGATTCAAGAGCAAATTAAATTATTTTCTAAGAGATAAACCATCCGTTTTTGTTTGACTTGTATGCTTTTGATAAGCTTTAAGCAATAATTACCTAAGAGAATTCCAGAACTAAGAGTGTTACAGGGAGATTAATTAGGGGACGACTGTAAGATAATAATACACATACACACACATCACCACACGCGCGCACACACACACACACACACATACACAAGTTCTGACATGCCAGATGAATTACATTCAAAGATGTAGTGGAAAAAGTATGGAGAAGAAAAGATAGAAGAGAAAAAAACAGGGCAAGATGAATTAAGATTTTACTTTTTATGTACTAAGATCAAAATGTGGCCATTGAGATTATCTGAGGTTCTGGGTGGCAAATCAGAGAGGTATCTAAATATTTGTCTTACTGACTCAAACTCTTGGAGTGAGGGGGATTTAGGAATCTACATTGTTACACAGTTTCAAGTTATTTTTGTGTATAGTACAATAAAGCTTACAAATCAATAGACAAAAGCAGTGATTTTTGAATTAAGTATAAATAAATTGCATGTAAATCACCTGGAGAGCTTGCTAGTGTCTGGGTTCAGACGCAACAGATCTGAAGCAGAATCCGAGGATGTATTGCAAACATATTCCCAAGTGGTACCAATGGTACTTGTCATGATACACACTTTCATTCACACATCACTGCACACTGGGGTAGCTGCTGTGTTATATGTGATATAGAAGATGTGATAGAAAAAGTAGATTTTAAAAACTTCCCTGTGATTTATGACAGATTTCTCCTTTGTCAGCTAATCAGGAAACATTGCTAGAGATTTCAAATGACTTTTCAGTGTTTTTGTAGGTGGGACTCTGGTTTGGATTGGCCAACGAGCAACTTGACTTTATGGATTTTTCAGCTGTAAAATTCTAATGAGAGACCAAGAGGGAGTCCATGTATTTCTGATGGAAATTTTGCCCCGCCCTTTCTAGTTTGAAATAGTTCAGAAAAAATAATTCTCTTCTACTTTCAAATAGTTTGGGGATAAAAAGTAAATTCTTTGTGTAGCACATCATCTGGGCTAGTTTCTTAATGCTCATCTGTTTTATTCCTGCCAATTAAGAGCAACAGCTGTCTTGCAGAGCTGGTGGTCTTTAGGAAGAGACACAGCTGTGGGATTTAGATGAGATAACAGCTGTACAGCCAAGTGAAGCCATCACTGGAATGCAAACTGCTGTGGCCTGATTTATAGCACACATCCAAGGGGAAAAGCTTAAACCGAAATCAACTAAAATAACAACTCACCGAATAGGGAAAACAAAATAAAGTGTCAATGCAGAAATGTTCAGCCCCCAAATCAAGTTTTCTCAGACTATTTTAAAAAGAAGTTTGAACTAAAAATTGACTAAGGGAGATTCCAATTACTTCAATTGTCTACATTGCCTAGATTTATATATTTGTATCTGTGATTTCAATATTTATGCAAAATATGTCCCCTTGTGGGTCAATATAGTTTGAGATTTCCAAATATCTAAAGCCTAATTCTGTGACAAAGAATGTGGACTTGCTGAAAACAAAAACAGTGGTCAATGACAAGTATTTGGAAAGTTGCATTACCACAGTAAAACAGTTCTTTTACCACTATAATAACACAATATCCCAGTGAACTCCATATAAATAATTATCTTCTTTTTAAGTGTGAGAATAGAATATCATTATATTTGCATATATCAAAAAGAATGTAATAGTCATAATACAATTAATTATATAATAGTCATAATAGAATTAAATTCTGCTACTTAATTTTCCTTATAAACATCCTATGATATTTCAGAGTTTTTCATTTTTGTTAATTCTGTTCCTCTTGAAGTGCATCATTTTTCTCATTCCTGGACACCTAAATCCTACTTATCTTTCATAAACTATATCGAATACATATTATTTATGAAGCCTCTTGGGATTCTCTCAACTGAAATTGATATTTTTCTACCTTGAGTTTCTTTTACAGTTCAGCCATGCATTTCTTATGCCATCTATCTTTCTCACTGGAGTTACAGTCACTTAGGCATGTGATTTATCTTCGTTAGTAACCCATAAGCTCATTGAAACTGAGATCTATGTCTGACTCACTTGCTGGGGTCTATTTTGCCCTATTAAATAAATACTGAATTAAAAAATTGGTTGACAATTTTCCTTAGAGATTCTGGGAGGGGAATACTCTTATTAATTCAGTTTTGAACAACAGAAAGAACTAAGATATAAAAGAGATTAATAAGAAAAGGAATAAAGTACAGGAAATCTCGCTCAGTCAGTAAGATTAAATGAATTATTAATCCTGAAATATTCTAGCATGTGTCCTTAGTAGGAATAGAAGTCATCTTGCAAGAATTCATTTGTAGTCATTTCCCAAATTTAACACGGGCATAAGTAAGTATAATATGTAATATGCTAAAGGATAAAAAAGATTTCATTTTATTTCAAGGGGAAAAAAAGAGCACTTTCAGTGGAGATGGTACAAGAAGACTTCACTTATTTATTAATTTATTCAATCAGTCGATAGCTATTTAGTGCCTGAATTTGAGGTCCTTGACCAAACGGAGTTTACGGTTTGATTGGGAAGATAAATATTAGTCAATATAATCATATAAATACCTGTACAATCACATCTAAAAAGGAGTTACTGAGATAATTGATGTATTTGATATATTTCCTTGCACTTACTAAACAAGTGTTTAACAAATGTCTAAATTATTCTAATAATTAATTTTTAATCTGTAATAAATGGAGTGCTACCAAAGATATTTGAGTGAGAAAATGAAGATATTGGAGGTATGTTTTCTGATGCCTAAGCTAGGACTAGTTACAAGAGCTTGTGTAGAAACTAACTAGAATTGGGGAATCTGTTCCTTTTCAAATCCATATTATTATCTCACAAATTAGGGCATCTTCCATGGGAAAATAAACATGGAAACATATTTAAAATGGTATGGAGATCAAATTGAAAAAGAATAACTAATTTGAAAGAAAGCAAAGACTCACTGGGACTTAGAGCCAGGGTGTAGTGAAAATGTTGATGGCATTGACGGAACTGGGAACCACAGCTTTAGAAGTAGGTTCAAAAGGAGGATAGTGAGTTGCATTCAGACTCTTAAGGTGGAGATGTTGAGATTTCCAGGTGGACACTCTTAGAGAGTGGGTGCGGCTAGGGATTTGGGAATTGCCAGCAGAGACTTATGGTTAAAACTACTGGATAAATTAAATTACCTTTGAGGCTCATATGTGAGACAAAGACAGATGAGAGGGGGAAAAAACCCCCAAAAACCCAAGAATGGGAAGGGAGGACAAAAAAGCAGAAGAATCCTGAATGAGCAATTAATGCAGCCACAGAGGACAGAGGTCTTAGAAGAGATCAGTTGCACATTCCTGGGAAAGCTTGAGGGGAACAGCAGTTAAGGACTGCTGGAGTCGGCCACGGGGGATCTACAGTCATTACAAGAATGATTTTAGACAAGTAGAATAGCGTAATTGTATTACGGCAGCGAGTGTGGACTGCTCTGAATAATGTGGAGCATTGAAATTAAAAAGTAAGGTAATCAAATCATTTGTACTTAAGGAGTAGCAAAAGTACTTAGCATGTGGGAGATCTGGGCTAGGATCAACCTTTGAGACATGTGGGTATCTGGCATGCTTAGATTTTATTATTTGGCTCAGTTAAATCATCTGGCGTGGAGAGTTCATATGATGAAATTGGAGAAAACGTATTCACAATGGTGCTAAACCTGTTGCCGTTCTGATTTATTTCAGAAAAAACAACATAATTACATTTCTAATTTATCCAAACTGGATGTAGAATGGCGGGCTCTACCTGTGGCAGTGGTCCACTTTACCTGCTAGCAAATAGTACACCTCAACTGACAGACAGTACTCACCCTGGCTTCCTGCTAGTGTTAGCAAAGAAGATAATAAAAATCACGTTACACTGGTAATTTTAGCTTGTCCATCTGACCATACCTTTATGAACGGCTCCGTTGCTACGTGCATTTCTAATTTTGCTCTAATGATATGAGAATTACTGACTCCTACTTCTCTTTGGAACTGGAAGCAATATTCTCCAAGTTTGGCAGAAAGAGTATTATTATACATGAATTAGTATGTGAGTATAGTTTATACACACACAGATAATACTATTAAGTGCTTACTAGGTTTTGGGCACTATAAAATATGCATCAGAAGGATCATTTGTAATCATCTTACCAGCACTACAAGTCATACATTTTTAATACATTGTCTATTATAAATTAGAATAAATACTTCTTGTTTTTTAATGAAGAAACTGGAATTTAAGATATGAATACAACAAAATAACCATGTTGATTATGATCATTAGGTATACAATGTACCAATACATGTTCTTGGTAAAAATACAAAATTAAAAAAAAATAAAGGGACCTCTGGTAAAGCAGAAAAAAAAAAAGACATGAATACATTGTCCAAGGTCACACAGCTAATGAAGGGTTTCAGGTGGGATCCGAATTCAGCTCTGCCTTGCACACTCTTTCTCCTTTTGGATATACAAACAGAAGACAAACTTAGGGATGGTATATACTTTATAAGGGATAGCAGGAAGCTGTTCCTGGAAATTGCATCCTGTGTCACATTAAATTCATGAAATGACCTAGTTTCTCTTCACCTTTTATGGAACTTCTTGTTGCATAAAGTTGGAGTTGGAAGAGAACTTCAAGAGTTTCATTCCTGGAAGCTGAGGCTAGAGATTTGCTTAGCATCAGCCAACCTGTTCATAACTGAGACATGACCATAACCAAATATTCTGCATCTAAATCTTCAGCATACTCTTAGGTCTGCCTTAAAAAATATGATGTTAGGAGAATCTATGGATTTCTCAGTGACTTGTTTCCATCATTTAAAAGGCCTTTTAACATTCTTAACAAAACCTTCTTGTAAACCTTGGGTCCCTTTAGCTCATATGGATTTTGTTATGCTAAAATTTTTTCTCAGCAGAGTTCTGCCCATTATGTTTTTGACTGATATTTCATTTTCCTTTAACAAGTTGAAAGATACAAAGGCTCTGAATTGCACGATGTAAAAGCAGTTGTTAAAATAAAGAATGACGGCATGTCAAAATGATTTATATTGGTAATCTAATTTAAAATGTTGTCGTTAACATAAAACATTCCACTTGATAAGAGTTTCATCTATTAAATAAGAGAGCAAACCTTACACATTATTATCAACACCATACAAAAGATGATCAGTGCGGCACTTTTTCAAGCAGAGGAATTTTATTACGGTAGAACCAGTGGTGATGATTTTTAAAGGGTCGTTTTTGTTTGTCTGGAATCAAGTCTCATAGCTTCTCAAAGAAATTTCAGCTTTCCCCCCCAAACTGGCACTGGACGCTGTTATATAAGGCACTAACGTTCCTTCCGCTGTGGCTAAACTTTAGAAATAGATGCTATAGAGATAAAACACCGCCTGGGATACTTCTCTCCTACAGCAGGACAGTAATTGTAACAGGCTTGGTGCTTTTGTGAGTTTATTTTAAACATTCCTAAAAAAGGAGGGTTTGTAATTTTCCTTCAGATTACAAGCTGACATTTTGTAAAAAAAAAAAAAAAAAAAAAAAAAAAAAGTAGCAGGGATGCAGCACTTCTGTGCGGTGGCAGCTGATAATTACCATAGTGTGAGTGGGGCTCGATATAACCCAGGCATCTTAAGCAACATGGCTGATTACAGGGCTGTAAGAGTAACTCAGTTCGGGAGTTTTGCTTTGTTAGGCAAATTGAACTGTCTTGCTTCGCCGATCTCTTCTCACTTCCTTCTTTTAACCAAATGCCACCTTTATAACTTCAATAGCAAGGCTGTTGCTGGGAAGAGCTATGTGTAAAACTCAAAAATGAAGTGCAAACAATCTTCTACACGGAACAAGTATGAAACTGATTCTCACCTGGGGGGCCTCCAGAAATGTTCTCTCTACAATAATGTTTTGCATCATGTAAGATATTTACACATTTTTTTTTTTTTGCAGAAAAATCTAGAATTATTTTGTATCTAATGTTGAAAGAAGAAGCTGGTTCACTCATGAGTTTGGATATGTGCACCCCCTGGGAGTGTATGCGGGACAGTTAACACGAACTGTGTGAGAACAAAAAAGAGAAGGGTGGTTCCCCCAAAAGGAAATTATGAATATTCTAAGCGATAAATTTTCAACAATAGTTACTAAACATACACAATTCACTTGTTAATTTAATTGTACAGTTGTTTGACCAGCTTTGAATACATAAAAATAAACATGGGGGAGATGCGGGAGGTGTGTGTGAGAGTGTGTGTGTGTGTGTGTGTGTGTGTGTGTGTGTATGTGTGTGGTCAGAGGCAGAGAGAGAGAGACAGAGAGAGAAACAGAGAGAGAGGGAGGGAGGAGAGAGAGAGGGACAGAGATGGACAGGAAGAGAGAGAGAAAGAGTTGTGGATATGGGACCAGGACATTTGAAACTCAGCTGAAGAGACCCTTCCACAGGAATACAGATTGTAGTAACTACTCTTTCAGTGAAGGACTGTTACTCAAGCATCATGTTTTATATAACATATGCATGATTTTTTTCTTTCAAGTAAATACTCACATTTAAGGATTTGGCCCAAGAATGCCCCAAACCTCTCTTTTGAAAAATGTTGGAAAATACTTGCAGTCACAAAGCAGATCCAGGTTTTGCGGAGTCCAAAGCTCCCCTAAAGGAAAAGCGCGCAGAACTGTGAATATTAAATCAGATCAACTTTGCCTTGGGAAGAGCCTCTCTAGGTGCTGAAGTTGAACTTCATTTGCTCCGTGGTAAATCCACCTTTACTGGGGAATTGATCTTGTTTGTACAAGACCAAGCTACAGCTGCACCTACATTTGATAATCCAGTATTTCTTCGGGCTCACAGTGCTATTTAAGGCAGAACTAGCTTTTCCTTACCAGCCACTTTCCTCGCCACACTAATCTTTCACCTCACCATGTCTGCTTTCATTAAATTCCATCTTCTCCCCTGCCCAGTCCATACAGATTGGGTCCTACTTTGTACCTCATTACTTCTCCAAGGCCATCTTGTTAAATTAGTATTGCAGGCTGAATTGTCCCGTGCCCCACCCCAATTCATATGGAGAAGCCCTAACACTCAGAACCTTGAAATGAGAGCTTATTTGGAGATAGGAACTGTAAAGAAGTGCATAATTTAAAATAAGACCATCAGGAAGGGACTTAACCCAATCTGTCTGGTGTCTTCATAAGAAGAAACTTAGACACAGAAGAGATCCATGAACACTAATGGGCCACACAATGAAGCAACAAGAAGGTATCTATCTTCAGGCCGAGAGCAGAGCAGGTCAATCCTGACCATACCTTTGTCTTGGACTTCGGCCTCCAGGACTATGAGAAAATCGTTTCTCTTGTTCAAACCACCACGTACATGCTATTATCTTGTGGAAGCTCTAACAAACTCAAATAATTATCTAGAATTGGTGGATTTTTAACAGGGGTTTACAAAAAAAAAAGGCATTCTTGTTTTCTTTCTTCCCTGTGACAATGTTGACTGCAGGGGAAGATGGTAGTGATGAAATTGAGAAAAATTATTGTTTTAACATGTCTTAGCCATGATGCGATATTCACTGAGTCTCATACCATGGAAGTTTAAAGAAATAAGATGTGAGTAATGTTCTTTAAATGTATCATGGTGTTGAAGTCACAGGTGTGCTGAAAGTAGGCCTTCACAGTAGTGTGTGGTAGTGTCTACCACACACTACTTTGGCCAGGTTACTCTCAGAGTTTTTATTGAGTGTGAGAAAATATATGGTCAGAGCTTTAAGAAAAATCCTTCAGAAAACTTGTTTATTCAGACTCCATCACATAAAACATGGGACTAATCTGTGCAGAAAGCCAATTTATTAATTTATAATCAATTCTAAATTGCTGTCTTGTGAATAGGACAATTCAGGAGAACCAATTATTGTGTATGAGGTTGCTTAGGGAAAGCATACCAACAGCAAAGAGGAATGATTGTAATTAAAGCAGAATTTCATCTAGCTGGCCATGCCTTCTGGTGAGTTGGTCTTCTATTTTCTTGAGATATTTTATTTGGATTCAGAAGATTTTCATTCATCTGTTGTACTACGTGCTTACTTAATAATCATTATCAACTCAGCTGCTTCAGTGTGCCAAATATTGCACTAGGTGTTGGAAAGACATTGATGAATGTTAAATAAAATATTCCTGCCTGCCTGGAAGTGATATTTAATTGTTATAGCTTAGCTAGTAGATTGTACTTATTATATCATTGATTAACAACACTTCTTATTACTTTGGTTTAGGAGTGCTGTTCTTTAATTTCTATAGTATTTATTTCTGTAAATGTTTATCAAAATATTGTATACACTTAATGAAACCTCTTTGGGGGTATGATCTAAGTTTTCATAAAAGTTTAAGACATTCCAAGTTAAGGCTCTTCTGGCCCATACTTCAAAACCCTAGGAATCACACCATGAATGAAAATGATCGAAAAAGAATCTGAAAAAAAAAGTACATACAAAATAAATACATCACTTTCATAGTTGGTCAAGGCACCATCAAATATTGAGATTTGTGGACTTTTCCTCACCATGTTGAAATAAGCCTTCTGGGCTAATTTTTTAAAGCCGGCTGGGGGGTTAGGAAACACTACTTTCTAGCGATTTCTATTGACTAATATTTGAATTTATATTTTCTCTTTCTATTTAAAGGGATAATTTGGCTTGCCTGTTTTTTATGCTTGCACCCCTTCTTCTGTTCATGACTTCCTTACCTACTTAGCAATGTGCTGAGATTAGTTTGTCTAACCTTGATGAACCTTTGTCATAGCTTTTGATGTTCGTACACATATAATAATCACCAGCTGGTTTATGATATTAGAAGAAGGAAAAGAGAAAAATCTTCAGTTCCTAGACACTTTATATTTTCTGGTCTGATTGTATAGATTTTTGTCCAAGGAGTGAGCTTGTAGAAGAACTGCCTGAGGTGGAAATGGATGAAGGCAAATATCTAGAGGAATAGTCCTTTATTCAAACAACTCACCTCTCAGAAGCCGTGACCCCTGGGAATTGGATAAAGTGGGCTGAATTGCACAATAGCCTGAAGGGTACAAAACCAGACATTTCAAAAGGCTTTCTTGTTTTAAGGATATGCCTAACCTACTTTAAAAATATCCTTTTAATGGAAAGTTTAAAGGAAGTTCCTTTCTATTATGAGGTCCGCCACTCCTTAGGTAAATGTTCCCTGTATCATCTTGGGTGACTTCAAATGGATAATTGAGAAGCTATTTTTCTTTGGCTTTCAAATAAATTAGATATTTTAAGAAGGCTAATTTTCTGCGTTTAAACACAACCTACTTGTAATTTCTTATTAGAGGCTGAACTAACATTTAAACCTGCTACCATGATGCACATAAATGCTGTTGGCGAAGCTTTTATGGATACTGATGACACTATAAAAATATGCCTTCATTTTAAGAACTCCAGAGGATTGTACATCTGTATAAGCTCTAGGGTTCCCTGCTTTGTGGGGGAAGTACTGATGGGGAAGATGAGATCATCTCCTGCTTCCATCCTTGTTTAAATTCTTGGGAAGCCTGATTAGAAAGTACTTTTCCTCACTGTAGGTCTGCTATACTTGCTTTTATTACCCTCATAAGTTTATTAGACACATATTTGTTCTTATAAAGGAATTTTTCAAAATTTTCATTGTTTAACCATATATATTTGGTGCAATATACTTTTCTTTGTGTGCTAACGGGGATTAACGTTTTATTTTGACTCTAAGTCTTTCTATACTAGTTAAATATAGATAAGTGACATGCACACACAGAAACATTTCAAAGGCCTTTGGTCTCTTGGCTTTTTAATTTCTCTTCTGTTTGTTTGTTTTCCTCATGGCCGGAAGTTCCTTGTTTCATACAGGATGCTTGCTTCTGTGTGGTGTATCTGTGCCAAGCACTGGACTTCTGCAGAGTGAGAGTGTTCTACTTTTCTTGATGTTTTAAGCTCTTTCAGTTCTCCACGTCTGTAACTTTTCTTTGAGAGGTCACCGAGATGTGCAGGGGCACAATGCACAGTGTTTTATTTCTCCTTCAGCACAATTAAGCACTGCCTGGAAAGTGACTCTATTGTATTCTTTTCTGAGGAGTCTTCAAAGGGAAAAACAAGAGTTTCAGATCTTCCTGATGTCTGTGCTGACGGATTTAACTCAAGGATCACAGTGTCTAAGGCTCACTATCATTTACTGCCGCACTCTAATGGAATGTGAAAGGAAGAACTTCCGCTCTGGCATCATCTTATGTGAAATTACCTCCGAAGGGACAGAAGGTCATTCAATATTTAATCAGACTTAATCAATCTCTTAAGTACAGAGTGGAAGCGGGAGAGATTGCTTTTAATCTGTTTATTTCTACCTGTGTTTAGAAGAACACAGATACATAGGAACATTTTAATACTGCTCTTAAGGTGGTTATTTTCCTCTGTTCATGTGTTTTGCAGTATTTCAAGGTATTTAGTATTTATTAATTTATAAAACAAAATCATTTCTTTGGAGCTTCTATTTCATCAAGGAACTAGAGAGTGTGTATTATATATACTGGTGTGTGAAAATGGGTATTGTATATAATAGTATAGGGAGAAGGGAGAAAATTGAAAAGGAGAAGAGGGTGAAAGGGGATTAGGATTTTAGAAGAGGAGGTTTATGATTGTAAACAGGCTTTTTAGGCAGGTTGCTTTGAGAAGGCGACAGCTGAACTTGAAGTAAGTGGGGAGGTGGGCTTTTTGGACTCTTACAGGAGTATTCTGATCAGAGGAAACAGCAAACGCAGACTCTTGAAGTTTTGCTGGAGTGTCAGGAAGCATCAGGGAGGTGAGAGCAGTGGCAGCGGCAGGAAAAAGACCAGACAAGGAACAGGTCAGAGAGGGTATCACCCCAGACCTGCACTTTCCCCATTTCTACCCGTAATCACTCTATCTTCTTGCCCCATCTGGGAGAAGGGGTGGTAACAGACCCTCGCTGTGCGGGGGGCCCAGGGTAACACACTGTCTGGCCAAGATTTTGTAAAACTCTCATCTCAGATGCAGGAGTGTCGAGAGGTCCTAAGAAGGAGACCTGTGTCGTGAGGGGCCTTTCTGTGGAAGACTTCTATTGGAAAGTGACATCTGCGTTTTTCAGTAGACAGAACCACATCCTACCTATAGGAGTGACAGGCACGCTCACCACGGAGCTCCTTCACACGTGGTAAACCAGAATTCGTTTAACCTGTCTTCCCCTGGGTTATTGGAATGAAGACACAAATCCTTACCAGTTTGATCAATGCCACTGAGGTAGAAAGTCATCGACTTGATCGCAGCTGAGTTGTGGCTCACATTAGACACATGTCAGGGCTGCTCTTAGGGATCTGGAATGTAGTTTTGTATGTGCCTTATTTTCCCCAAGTGAACTTTATAAAGTTCTAAGAGAAGGGGAAGGAATTTCCACATATTGAGTGCAAACTCTGTTCTAGGCACGGTGCCAGGAATTTAAGTGGATTTGCTTTTCTCTCCTTTCCTCACAGCCCACATCTAATCTAGTCTGTCAGCACTACGGTGGAAAATACATCCCCCATCTGACAACCTCTGTGTTTCCTCTTCAGTTGAACCCACCATCATCTCAAATTTAGGCTTGTATAATAGTCTTCTAATGGGTCTCCCTGTTTCTACTCAGGGGCCCACATAATCACTTTTCTAGGTGGCAGCTGGGTGAAGGTAAAAAAGAGCATGCCATTTCTCTCTTCAAAATTCTCTAGGAGTTTCCTTTTATCTTGGGAAGAAAATGGAAACCCTGTCCATAGCCAACAAGATTCTGGATGGTCTGCCTTGGATTGTCCACACACTTGTGCAGCTTTCAGCCTCTCTTGCTGTGGCATGGCCTATGGCCAGTCTTCCTTCTCTCCACATGAGTTCCTGCCCGGGAACCATCACATTTGCTATTGCTTCTGCTTGGCTATGCATGCTCTCCATACGGATCATCACATAACATGGTTCTGTTTCTTATCAGGCTTCACCTCAAATTCCCGGAGAGGCTTTATGGACCACACAATTCAAAATACCAATTTCTACCCTCAGTTTCTCATCTTTGCTCTTTAACTCCTTGCTTTAGTTCTCATTGTAACCAGTATAGCGTTCAATGCAAAGTATATTTACTTGCTCATTTTCTAGAATATAAATTCCATAAAGACAGAGGAAAGAAACTTTTTTAGATCATTCCATATCCCCAGCACCAAGCATGTTGCCTGAAGTATTCTATAAATATTTCCAGAATAACTGATTGATCTCCCTCAAAACTCTGCCTTAGCTGATTTTCAAAAGCAAGCACCAGAAGTCCAGAAGCACCCCCAGTACAGTTTGTTTCCCTTGCCAGGAGTGCTGTAAAAGGAGTAGACATTTAGCAATCGTTTTCTTGAATAATCATTGATGCAGTCATGAACATTAAACTTTGCAAATTGCTGTGAAGAAGAAATACAATATTAAAAGTAAATATGTGGTCTTTGTGGTTAGACTGGGCTGTTTGAATTTTATACCTGCCACTTGCATTGTCAGATTGAGCAAATCACTTAATCTCTGTGAGCCTGGGGTTCTTTCACGGAAACATTAGGGCAATAATAGGACTATATATAATGGGGAGGGCCCTTGTGAGGATTAAGTAAAACAAAGAATGCAGTCAGCATTAGATCTGCAGTTGTTATCAACAAAGTAATCCTGCAGGCTCCGCTAAGTGTCCCCTTCTGCTTTGCAGCAGCCCCTGGCCTTTCTGTGGCAGAGCAATTATCCCTGTCAATACTTTCTGGTCACTTGTCTACTCCTGTACTAGTTTTTAAATTATTTAAGGCAAAGATTTAACTATTAATCTTCGAATTCCCAGTATCAGCATAATAAAGGTCCTCATTGAATCTATCTTGAATTGAATAAGAGTGAATCATAGGGGAGAGCCCTATTCCAGAACCAGGGCACTGTGAATGGATCAATGCCAGTTTCAATGAATCTTTAATAAATATCGATAAGGTACAGGCGTGTATCTCTAGTCATGTTTGCAAAAAGTAATCGGCAAAATTCCATTTTGGATGAACTATACACTGAGGGTCTCAGTGGTGGTGGAGATGAACGAATGACAAAGGGGCAACTGTTCCTAGGTGCAGACCTTGTCTCTTTCTTGGTCCTGTTGGCTTTTACCAGAACTGGCTTCCTCAAACCTCCCGCTGGACCTCTTTTACGTGTTGCTAGGTAAAGCCAGTTCTGTCAGCTAGCATGGTGGAAATTTCTATTCAACTTATAAATAGCTGAAGAGCCTGGCTTGGTGAAATGTGAAACGAGCAAATATTTTATTTTCTCCTGGGAGGGTGGACTGGGATCCAGTGTGTGATGCTGTATGTCAGCCCGTGTCAAGGCCGCTGTTTGTGGGGCCACACAGCTGTAAGTTATTCATGTGAACATAACAGACAAAGACATAGCCTTACCAAACAATGAACTTTCTTCTCCGGACACTAGCTTCCTAGCTAGAAGCCCAGGCCTGCAAGGTCATCCCATCGGAAGGAGAAATGGACTTCATAGGCTTAGAGTTGACATAATTCTTAATACTAAAATGATCTGCTGAGCTAAGGAGTATCTGGAGAGTTTGTGCTGTCCCTGAGGTCTGGCGGCTTCCTTCTTCCTTTGGAGGGGAGCAGAGAAGATACTCTCAGTCGCTGATAATGTCTCTGTCCTGGCTAGACACCAAGCATTTGTGTGTGTGTGTGTGTCTGTGTGTCTGTGTGTGCATGTGTGTGAGCGTACGTGCACTTTTTTCATCTGGTGCCTTATTTAAAAGATCTGAAAGGACAGAAATTTTCTGAGTGATAATCTGTTCTTTTATGTACAATCGTTATTATTTTAAGTGGTGGTACTTTCATAGAATGCATGAGGTAGGAGCTCTTTTCTTTCCTGGGCTTTGGCTTGGAGGAGCACTGACATTTTACGGTGGGTAATGGGAAAGAAATATGGGTTTGGGAATCATATAGGTTCAAGTTCCAGGTTTGCCCTGACACCAAATTAGTAGGATACCTAACTTTTCTGGGCTGTATAATGGGGAAAATTAGAATTTAGAAAGTTCTCGCTAAATAACTTAGTATACCCAAAGCATCTGGCAACTGTACTCTGTATAATAAGTTTTCAATAAATATTAGTTCCTTTTCTCCTCCCACTTTTCCAAAACATTTTTTTTCTTTATTACTGACTTATTTGCCTATCAGTTACCTAAATTTTCTGATTATCCTTTAAATTATAGTCTTTGTTCTTAGGATAACATTTTAACTCTTTATTATGGCCCTCCTCAGGTATCTTGTCCCTGGTTGTACACCTCACCCACACGTCACAGAAGCAACTGTGGTATTTTGGGTAAAAATTTAGACTGTGAATCTTGATTACTTGGGTTCAAATCCCAGCTCTGCCACTGGTCTCTGTGTGATTGTAGGTTAGTTACTTTGTAACTCTGTGGCTCAGTTTTTCTCACCTTTAAAGTGGGATTAATAATAATTTCTATTTCTGAGGTTGTTATGAATTTTTGCATGTAATGAGTCTATAACACTTGGAATGAGCTTACAACAGCACATGGCATATTGTAAATACTAAAATTTAAAAGAAAACAGGAATCTTACAATTAAGTGCAAAGAACCAGGTGTGGAATTAGAATAAGGCGGGGTGCCCACAGGCAAGAGGCATAATAAGTCTGAAAACACTTTCTTACCCTTCAAAAACTGACAAAACTGAAGAATTCTTGTCTCTATATAAAGTAATATCACCGCGACTTTTCCTCCTTCTCCCCCTCCTCTATGGAGTGGGTGAGTTTAGTGACAGACTGTTTTGGAAGGAGCTAGAAATATCAGTTTGAGAAATGCTTGGCAACCACTTGCGAATGATTATCTGACTTTGGGAGAAAAGGGAGAATACTGAGGTATTCCTCTTAGCCAAATTTAGAAAAGTCACGGAGGCATAATGAATCATCTCTCGGAGATTCTAAAAACATTTGCCCATACTAAGTGCTGCCCATTGGCTACCATTGCTAGCAATTCTGAATCTCAGGATAGCTCACCAAGCCCCAAGCAGGCTACCCAGTTTGGACAATGACAAGATCTGCTTCTGTTTTAATTTATTGACCACACTTTGGTTAACACTGTGTTTGGTTCTCCTCCCTCTGTTTACCCTATCATTAGTCTATATCAATCCAAGTAACCTCATCCCCCTTGTCAGACATGAGCTTAAGCTGGGTCAATATAACACAAAGAAAGGGGGTTTAGAGAAAGAATTTAGTCTTTCTTTCCTGCTGTTGGCAGCCATTTTAGGACAAGGCAACTAGCTTATAATGAACCAGTGCTCTGATGGGCAGCTAGAGAGGAAGATCCTTACAGACCTGGTTGAGCCCTGGCTTTCCTAACTCAGTACTTTCTCATTTTCATTATATGAAACTTTCTTATTTTAAGTTAGTTGAAGTTGGATTTTTATTATTTACAGCCGAAAATGTTCTAACGAAACTCACTCACTTCCCTAACCTGCCTGGTAGGCCATTATTTATGCTAGTTGTTGAGTTACGCAGAACGTGAGGGCAACAGCCATGTCCTGTCCATTTTTTTATTTCTTTAAAAGCACTTAAGATAGTGGCTTGCAAATAGTCGCAACCTTACTCTTTTTGGGTAAATAAAAATGTTGAGAGTAATATGCCCTGACTTCATCTGTCCCTGTTTAACAGCAGTGAAGGCCCTATTAAAAAGAGGTTGCTTTTTTGATCTGTATTTTAAGAGCCAGTGCTTGGTAGAAGTGAATAAAACCTCAGTCTTTCAGGATCTTTTTAATGTTGCTCATGCAATAGTTGAATATAAAAATCTTATTACAAATTAAACCATTGAATTATGTTTTCATAACATGCAACCAAGTACACTCCCCCAGCTTTCCCTTTATCAGGACTAATTTCAGGCAGTCTGTTTATAGAGTGAAGATGAATTTTATTGGTGACAAATGCACTGCCGCATTAACAAATTAAATGTGCTCTCAAAGGAGAAAAAACAAACTCGGAGAAAATTGGGTTGTCTGTGCTTGAAGTCTAAAAAAGGACTTCTTTCCTCAAGGGACATTCAGTATTTTCGTAATCACATAGAAAGGAAAACATGTGCCTCTTGGGTATAACATTAAAATAAATTAATTTTGCTGCCTTATTCATAATGGCGAATGGCAAACCACGAGTATTTCTTTCTAGACCTCTCTTGCTCATAAAAACCAGGTTTTCTCATGACCTCCATCTCACTGAAGATGAATAGCTGTGTCAACTTATAGGAGATGAAGAATGTGGTCCCTGCTTCTCTATTTTTGGCTTGTTAATAATAGGTGAGTGGTCATAGGGACTAACAGGACCCCAAAGCTTCAAGATCTTGACTTAGTTTCACTAGAACAGTTCACTAGAACTTTCCCTTTTGCTGATATTGGGATCTATGCCTTAGAACTATATGCTCTGTGATCAGCTCTAATAACAGCTCTTACTATTTTCTTCTGTTCAATCCGATATGTGGTCATTTTATTCTCCCATTGTAAACCAGGTTTTCCATCATCAGCTCTTTTATGATAAGCCTCTATCAGCATATTCACTCTCTTGGAATCCTAGAAAACGTATTCGGTCACATATATACTATTTTGGTGTTCTTTAAGTTAATATAGAGAGGTACTGACCTGTTGTAGATGTAGGCTAATATATACAGTAACTTCCACTTAGATGGGGTGGCTTTGAATTTTCGTTACTTTTTGCTACAGTTTCTTATAATGTGAAGTACTTGACTTTCATGATATTCAAAGTATTAGAGAGGTGTGAATGATCTCTGCAATTGATGTGAGACTCACTGAAAAATAGCAGTCCTTTCTGTTATTTCACCTGCTGGAAATCTTATAGAGAGATTTTGTACTCACAATTCAAAACCAATATTTCCTTGAAAAAAGCTTCTTGTAAATAAATGCTGTCATGTGACCCTGAGAAGCTTTGCCCAAGTCTGGGAATATTTTGAAAGTTCGTAGGTAGTATCCTAACTTTTGTGCTTTCCATGATGTTTTCCCCCCTAAATTTTTGTAGCTCAAAACTATCTAAGCCTGTTTTGTGAAAAGCTACATGTCCGATCCTGTAGGATAAATAATTTTATTAAGTTGATTACAGAATACAGGTTTGTTTGATTGCTTTTAACCTTACTTAATTGCATTGGATTTGTCTGAGAGAACACTTCTTATTTGCAAGGCAGAGTTAAGCTTGGGCAAAAGCAGAGGAATCACACGTTTGGAAGAGATTAGGCATAAAATACTAAGCCAAGCTTCCTTTCGGAACTGAATCTCCCTCACATCTTGCCAGTTAGAAAATGTCTGAGCTGCAGCTCAGGTGACGGATTCCTTTGCCTTGTTGCACGATGGGGTAGAGGTAAGTAGCCAAATGGAGGAATTTAGATTCCAGGGATGAGACACTTCACTGCAGAGATATTTAAGCAAGGGTGGGGAGTGTGCTATCTGACTAAAATATTCTTTATGCTACAAGGAGAATGAATTCTTTAGTAAAACTGCTTACATCTTTCTTGAAATCTTTCTTTGACCTTCACATTAAAATTGAAATCGAGATTAAAGGGAGATTGTCTTTTCTTGGTGTATTTCTGTCCCCCTAACCTGTTCCTGTTAATTTTAATCCTGATTAACCATTTGACATGACTACTGAAATGACAGACTGTTTGTATTAAACACATATTATAATTTTTTTCTGCTTACAATTAGGAATAATCATTGCTCCCAGAATGTAAAATGATGCATCAATGATAATTGGAGATAATAGCAGATGAGGCGTGTAAAATACCTAAAGTTTGTAATTACATTTCTTTCTCCACTCCTTATATTTGTGTCATGATGCATCTTAGGTAGTCTAGACCTTACATAGTCATTAAAGTCACGTGACTATTCTGCTAGGATTTACTGCAAATGCAGCTAATTTTTGGTTGCATAATATTTTCAATATTGAAAAATGTCAGTCATTGAGATAATTTAGAGTGCATTTCACCAAAATAATATTTCTTTTCAGAAATCATGAGTTATGCATCCTTTTTAAATTTTGATGCATTCAACTGGATATCCACTCTGGGCTTAAACACAGCACAGATCACTTTGGAGGAGATATAAAACAAAGAGGCACAGATTCCCTTCGAGACATTTACAGTCTTCCTGTTGGTGGAGATAAAACAAATGCAGGGACCAGGGAGAAATGCTATACCTATCTCATTTTTCCTGAACTGTGCGATTTAGAGAGCACAAGTGTAGGAACTGGGAGATTAGAGATCAGCAGGAACTTAGAGAATATTTAATCTTGAGCTGAATTTTGGAAGATAAGACCTATATAAGGTGTAAAATTAAGTGTCAGAGATGTTTCACATTGTTCATGAGTATTTTATGACTTAGTCTTAACTAGATTTTCTGGGCTAAATTATGTTCTGTCATTTAAACAGAATTATCTAATGTACATAAATAACTGCACTTTGCATTTGAGATACAAAAGGAATAAAAAGCACAGTCCTCAATCTGATGTAGCTGAACAGCACTGTCTACATTCACCAAGCTGACAACAAATACAAAGTGAAAGACTTTTGTCTCTATTTTAACTTCGTCAATACATGGACCATACGGCTCTAATTTGCCTAACATTTTCTACACTCATTACTCAGAAAGTGTTGTATAGTAGGTCAAATAGGGTTTGGACAATCCAAGAACTTTTACTGGATCCAATTTTGGACATAATTTGGCAGGTAAGTTTGTCACTTTTGTTTTCATTTGACTTATAGGTAAAAAACACAAGAATGACACATACTCAAGTGATTTAAAGAGAGTTGATAAGAGCATAGATCAACTCACTTCAAACTTTCCATAGGTTGCATGATAATATAGAACCAGAGATTTTTGCAAAAATCCACGTGTATTACTTTTTATATTTGATAACAATCATTATTCTGTTCTTCTTGGCTAATTGTATGTGCATTTATCTGCAAAACAAAAATTGGGCATTTTAAGGCAATGACTTTATTAGACTTATTTATGCAAAACATCTTAATATTGTCGTGCCTAACACTATAGCTGAAGGCTGAATTTAATTTTAGTGGCTTAAAATGCTTTATGACTTTGATTTGTGCTGACTTATGCAAGGATGATAAATTCCCAGAAGAGGTGGTGTGATTGGAGACTGATGACCCTGGTTTTATCTGTGAGTTATGTGTGGTCACTGAAGCCTTTTAGGGGCTGTTCTTTTGGTGAGAAAATTTGCCTCCACAGTCCCTGCTCCTCCGGATGGCCTGGAAAGGGTGAACCCCACAGTACAGGGTGGGCAAGGCCTGCGAGAGCAGCAGATCGGGGTGTATATGCTTTTCCGCCCTGGTGGAGAGCGCCCTGTGCTGAGGGTGTTCGTGTGCTTTGGCGAGGGGACGAGCTGAGGGAAGGATTCAGAGCGTGACTCCTTGGGAGGCCCATCATGGGTCATCTTTGTGCATTAGCACAAGTGTTTTCATGTTCCCATGACTTCATAGCCACAGGGTGTGTTGTCCAGATGTACCACAAGAATCCAATAAAAAACATAATTTTTATTGTAGGCTCCTGTATAATCACATAACTTAGAACTTGAGGCAGCTTGGTATCGCTACTCAATCCTACAAATACTCGTATGGGAAATAAAACAATATCGAGATAATTAATTAAATTATTATAGATTCAAGTCAACAAGTAATAAAATACTACCGAAATACCACGTCTTTTGACAAATATGTGGAGAGACAAAGAGAAACTGAACCTCACAAGAATTTAAAATCTGGTAGGCAATATGGTTAGATGTAGTCTCCCAATGTGAAGAGCAAAGAGACAGACATGTGCTTTGAAACTGTGATGAGGTCCTTGAAGAAAGCAGAAATATAGACAAGAGATACGGGGCTAGAAAGGGGAGCGATGTCATTGCTGACTCAGGAGTGCTTCATAATGGAGGTGGAACCAAAAGTGGAAGAATAAATGATGTGATCTTATGATTTTTGCCATCAGCTTCTTATTTGCTTTCCTGTTTTGGACCTGGAGAGCCCTATTCCTAGAAATGCTTTCAGTTTTAAAATGTTCTTGGAGTCTCATAAATTACTGACCATGCCACACTGTGATAGCACTCCAAACTTTGCAGATCACTAAGTGTAAATGCCAGACATTGGTTTAGTACTGTGAATACTGAGCTGCACCTGAGGGCAGCCTGACTTTAGGCAGGAGAAGGAGTGTGTGTGCATGGTGCTCAGTGGACTAACTCTGAAGAGGTGAGCATTGTAATGGCGGGTCACTGTCATTGAGTCACCAGTTTCAGGAGGGGTTTGTGATGCTGGCGATGCTCTCTCTGTAGAATTACACCGTTACAAGGCCTGAAAAGATCTAAGAAATCATCCGTGACAGCCCTTTTCTTATGTTGTACATGTCCGGACTGAGGCACAGAGATAGACATGGGTCTTGCTCTTGGCTGTAGACTTCAGATGTGAACTCTGTTTTCAAGAATCAGTTTCCTAGAATTTGTTCTAGCAAACACTGGGCATAAAATAAAATTCCTCCACCACTCTGTTTCATTTAACTGTTTTTAATCATTGAACTATACAGCATCTGTAGTAATTGTAACAATTTGAGTGCTCACTATTTTAACCTGTTTTGCTCTTCACAAGACCACTGTGAACCAAAAAGTACGTTTCTGAAACGGCAGTGTCAAAGACATTGTGTCGCTGGTCATGGTCTCCTGTAAATGGGCTTAGACATAAATGAAAACAGTTTTGCATAATGCAGTTAAAGTTGAAAGCATTCTGACAGTATCTGGAAATGCCTGCTCTTATATAAAGACTAGCTTTCAGGTATCCGAGAAGTCTTTTTATTCGGAAGCATACACATACACACTCCCTATCAGCAATTTCTTCTGTTATTCAACTTTAATATTTACCATAAGGATACAGTCTCAATGGAAGAAATTACAGACACAATCTCCTTTTATAATTTTACTGGTTTTACTGTATACTTCTTTCCGCTCAGCGTCTTATCTATGGGTGAGGCTTTATGTGAAGCTTTTCTTAGGTTGCACTTTGACTCATACTATGTGTCCATAAGTTCAACTGAACCCTTGACTAGGAAAAATGACTGCAGATAACATTATAGGCTGCTGAGGTTAGACGTGCTGAACTGTGCAGACTGTTTTATGATATGCTGTGTGAACAGTTGAGAAAAAGTAGAAGGTCACTTGCTTGTAAAACAGAGTAATGTCTTCTTTCATAAAAATGTTTAAAAATTGCTGTTATTGTAGCTTCGTAAAAAATCACAAGTGACATCACAGATAGCATGACAGGGAATTCAGTTCCACAAGGGAAGGCACCTAGTAACCTTCGTGCTTTATGCAGACGCACTGGTGCTACGTCTACTCTGTGACTCAATGACTGAAGCCTTGTCACTTGACCACAAGTAAGTAATCCAATAAAGAAGATATAAGTCCACGCGAGTTATCAATTACATCATCATTAATAATTGTGCATAATTGCAAAAATAAAGTTAATATCCAGTCAAGTAGAATTAGCCTAGTAACTCAGAGCGACTTCCCCCAGCTATCTGCATAAGATGGCAGATCTGAGAGTAATTAAGATCGTTCTCCAGTATTTCTATTTTAATATTTGGCCAGTAAAAGTGACAAAATATAAAAATAATTGAGCAATCTACAAAGCACTCATGCCTTTTATGGACAGTATTATTAGTTGTAATATTCCGTGCTACGTAAGACTCAAAATGCAAAACGTGGTTTACTTTGATATAAAAATGAACAAATAACAGTAGTGTCTTGATTTTACAACTAAATAGATTTAAATGTCATCTTTTCAAGAAATGGATGAACACCATTAAAATAATAGTATTATGTAAAGTTATAAACCATATCACAAGTCTAGATTATAGCATACACAAAATGTTGCAAATCAGTGTCTTTGAAAAAGTGGTACAGCTCTCATTTCCATTATTCCTGATACTATGGCAAAGTCTTCCACCCAGTGAAAGGGTGATGTCTACTTCTTTCGTAAAAAGGCACAGACAGTCACCTGAAAGACAATAGTCTTCACTTGGCTTTAAGTTTTGTCACTTTCTGAAGGTCACGGCAGACACAGTACTCTGAAAGTCCAAGTATTTTCGTGAGGCATGTGGAAGGAAAAATTTCATTGAAAATAAAAACCTTGACCTGATAAACCCAGCAGCAAAGGTTAGCAAAGGGAAGTATCGGTTTTATGCCTCGAACCAGAGAATATGGAGGACTCCTGATGCCTGTGGCATTGCCGTCCTTCCCACAGAGGGCAGGTTTCTGAAAATGTCCTAGGCTTAGGGAAGAATTTTCAGTGAGGAGCCTGAATACAGATGCTGGAGATGGCCCGGCTTCTCACCCTCTTATAATCAGAGCCTGAGCTGGAGGGCAGGACTCTCAGATGGGTGAAGAGTTCTGAGAGAAGCCGGCGTCTCTCTTCCGGTGTAGAATTCAGGATGAGACACCTCCCGGCTGTGTGGCTGTGTGGGATGCCTCGGGAAAAGGTTACCTTCCTTATATTCCGCATCCTCAAATCCCTTCTTCCTTGGATGCGTCTAAGTAATCAGAAGTGTTGCCTGTGCCTGAGGAGACATGAAATGTAATTGAGAACTGTGAGGTATCTGTTGGCCAGGGATCAGCCTGTTGCTGAGACAGAAGGACCTTGGTAGTAGAGACCCGGGCTGGAGAGTCTCAGAGGGTCTGCTGCTTTATCAGGTGCGGAGTGGAAGGCAGTGGGGCAGCACAGCTCCCTGGGCACAGACAGAGCCCTATTACCAGCTAGGAACCAGGAACCCTGGAGGCCACAGAAACCGGCTAAAACCTACAAGAGAAAGGACAAGCAGAGCAGGCCAGGCTAGAGGAAGCTCTCAGACCACAAGTCCCTGCCCCCAAGCCAGCGTAGATAGAAACCCTGAGAATTTCCATATCTCTTGGGAGAAAGGCAAACTGGGGAGGGAGGGAGAGAGGGTTTCTGCAAGGAGAACAATTACTGATTGAGCTTGAAAGTAGAACTCCTTTTCCACCATTAGCAGAAATGGGGGCTTGAGGCTTAGGTTACCTTTAACTATGGGGAAATCAAGAAGCTTCTATTTCTGCACACCTGTCTTTTTGTGCCTCAAGAAATAAATAACTGCTAAGCTGTGGGGTGTGTGTGTGTGTGTGTGTGTGTGTGTGTGTGTGTGTACCCACATAAATCTCGAAGCAAATGAGGTTTTGTTAGTGATTCTCTGCTCTCAGGAAACACACTGAGGCCTAAATTGCAGGGAATTAAGACTACACAGAGCAGTGGGGAGGTTGCAGAAGGAGCATTTGTAGAGGCTGGGAAAAAGAGAGAACTTCGTGGGATGGATAAAATGTGGCCCAGTAATCTCAAATTCTGTTTTTACCCAGAGAAAGCTGTTGCTTTGGAAACCAGGGAATTGCTGGGAATTTGTCTAAAATTTGTCTAATCTAAGATAAGTAAGGGTTTGGTGTGGAGGAGCAACCAACCTCTCTAGACAGCTTAGCCCCAGGATCTAGGAATTCAGGATACTAAAAAAGGATCACAAGCCATGGTATTTGAGGCACATTGCTTTGTGGATTATTTTTGTGCTTTGTATTTCCCACAAAAGCCAGAAATGCAATTGGTCGGTCCCTGGGCATATGGAGGGAAATGTTGGCAGCTGGTGAAGAGTAAAGGAAACCCAATTTCAAGCGTGCTGTACAATTGGAGAGAAGTAAGGGACAGGTCGAGTGCTGCAGCAACTGTGGAAAACTGGGAGTCCGGAGCTGAGTGCACGTGGGTTTAATCTTGGGCTTTCTGTTAACTTAGTGTGTGTGACCTTAGGGAAGTCGGTTTGCTGCTTTATAAAATGGGATCCTCACACTTGGGTTTCTGTAAGCTTTAGGATGATATATGTGAAGCACCTAACTTCTCTGGTACCTACACAGGAGGTGGTCGACAAATGATTTTATCAATGGGGAGGATGGGAGGGCTGTTTTCTATAACCTCTTTTTTACTTCCTCTGTTTTCTCCCATTTTATTAGTTTTCTTTGGCTGTTGTAAAAAATTACCGTAAATTCAGTGAGTTCAAAAGTTAAATTTATTTTTTTCTCAGCTCTGGAGGCTGAAGTCTGAGATGTAGGTTCCTTCCACAAGCTGCAGGGGAGAGTCCTGCACTTCCCCCTCAGGGGGCTGTGAACTTCGCTGCTCATGGCCGTGGCTCTCTGTGCTCTGTATTCACGCTGCCTGCTTCTCCGTGTGTGTCTGTCCCATTTCTTTCTGCCTCTCTTTCACCAGTGTCTAGGCCATTGTGTTTAGGCCCAACCCATGTAACCCAGCATCGCCTCTTCCTCTCGAGACTGTTAATGCGATCGCATCTTCTGGCATTTAGTGCAGTAGTCAGTGTTTTGCCACATAAGGTGATCGTCACAAGCTTCAGAGATTAGGAGATGAATATATATTTGAGTGACTTTTGTTTTTCTGCCTACCACACCTGTCTGCATCTTATAAGAATTTTTAAAATAAAAAACCAAAGCCTAACAAGTATGATTTTTAAGACAATTTGACTTTGCCGTAGAGGGGGCCGAAGAAAGTATGTGTATAAGAACAAGGGAGTTTGGCGGAATTAAAGAGAAGGAAATTCAAAAGATGAACACTAGAAATGAAACCCACCATTTGGAAAAATGAGAAAGAGATTTGAAATAAGGATGAAATCTTTTTACGAAATGCAGCATCGTTTACTTTCCAAGTTATTCCAACTCATTTAACTCTAAAGTGAGTACCTAAAAATCAAATCCTATTCTGCTGCTGATTTTGCCTGTGTAATTGGAGCTATGCATCTGCAGAAAAGACTTCTGTGAGCCGAACTGAAACTTTTCAAAGAACCATGCTCAGTCCCACAGCATTGTACCTGTTTAGAAGCTAGCATTCCAAAAGCTACTTTTTTCCCTTGTTGGATTGTACATTTTCAATGGATTATACATGTCCTTGTCATTTCCAATGAAGCTAGACTTCTTTGATAATCACTGACGTCTAATACTTAAATAGGACCTTTGGATTTAAGTGACTTATAAAACATATTTTTCTCTTGTTGACTATTCTGCTTTAATTTTATATTTAAATCTTATTTAAAGTGAAGAATGTATATAGAACTAGGAAAATAATGTTTCATTTTGTGTGTGGTCTTATTTCTGCCTGTGAAGAAATTTTGTACATATTCTTAATTTAGAGATTCATTTCTTTTTGGTCGTGGTATCAGCAATACTTGTACTTTCCAGTAGCATTTTGTTTGTTTTTAAACTCATGGACACCCCAGATAATGAAAATGATCTGATTTCCCTGTCTATATAGACCGTTTAATGCCTAACTGTAAAAGTGCAAGGAGATTTTGTCATATATCTTCATAAAAATTTTTGGTCAAATTTTATATCGTGTTCTCACTTTGGTTTTTTCTGTTGTGTGTGTGCTTTGGATTGAATTATGTCACCTAAAAAGCTATGTTAAAGTCCTAACTCCTGAGTCAGGTAATATGAACTTATTTGGAAATAATGTTGCAGCTGGATCAAAGTAAGATGAGGCCATTCTGGATTAGGATCCAATGATTGGTGTCCTCCTACGATGAGGAAAGGATAGACAGACTCAGAGACACACAAAAGACAGGGTTTCATGTGAGGGTGGAAACATCCCTGTTTGTGAGGAATCTATGAGCCAACGAATGCAAAAATTTGCTGTCAACCACCAGAAGACAGAAAGAGGCAAGGAAAGGTTATTTCCTAGAGCCTTCAGGGGACTGTGATTTCAGTGTGCTGAGACACTTTGATTTCAGACTTCTGCCTTCTGTAATTGTCAAAAAATAATAACTTGCCATTTTCTAAGCCACCTAGTTTGTAACAATCTGTTACTATAGTCCTAGGAAACCAACAATGCCCAGGTGTGTGCATGGCTATGTGCACATGTTTGTGTGGTTCTATGTGGGAGAGAAGTTGTGTACTTCGAACTTCTACCATTTAACTTCATGTTTTTTAAAACAATGAAGTTATTAAATATTCCTCTCATTGAATACTTAGATTTTATGTCCTTGTTCAAGTTAGTTACTGGGATACACCCTCTTACCATACAACTCTGTGGCATTGTGCTGTGTGGAAAGCTGCCTCAAAGTTCCAGCCAAGAGGTAACCTGATCAGGGAGCAAGTAACTTCTGAGCTTGAGAACAGAGATTCCTGTGGGAATTTCGTTAGCAGGAAGTGTGTTGGCTCTGCTGAGAGAGAGGTCAAGTCAGCGCACACACAGGTTTGTCGCTGAGTGGTGTCTGCGCCATGTGCTGTGGCCACGTAAAACCTCTTGGTGAGATGGCCAGCAGATGCTCTGGAAACACTGCCTCAGACAGAAACAGCTGAGCAGAAAGGGCGTTTTCCCTCCTCATTTCCATTTTCTGCATTTCAGGGCTTGTCAGGGGTGAGCTGCGCTTTCATGTGGATGATAATGCAGAGCTGTAAAGGAATCAAATGGAGCAAGAGTCTCCCTAAGCTGTAGACCAGCTTCCTGCTATTTTCTTGAATGTTTTCTTTTACTCTTGAAGACAGACAGTGAACCCCAGAAGCAGGGAGGCAGCTTTTAAGCTCGCTATCATCATTCAGATCAATTTGGAATCAAGTGCCACCTCCCATCTTTTCTAATTTTGATGCACATTCTCTGCTGGCCCCTGGCCAGAGCTGAATTCAGGAAATGATAAGCTTATTCCCAGACACAGCAGTTTGTTCTGAGATGGCAAACAGCATTTACAGCCACTAAACCTTTTTGCATTCCTGTGTGTGTATGTTTACTGATATCAGAGGGGGTTAATGTTGGTGTCGTCTGCAATAGGAACGGTCAATTTTGCTTGCTTTGGAAATAGGTTTGTCACTCTCAGAGGCTTTCCTGGCCAATGGTCCCATTGCTTGTTTTCTTTAGCACTGATCTTTAGCACTGATTTATAATATGTATGTTAAATTAGGTTTAACTAATCTGGCTTAACACCTACTGACCATAACCAGACACCAGATAGCTGATCAACGTCTTTTACATCAGATGTCAAAGAATCCCAGATAATCTTGAAGGCAATAGATCCAGAAGAGGAAAGCAACTTTATTGTCCTTATGCTCAAGGAGAAAAGAGTCCCTGATTTCCACTGAGCAAATAGGTCAGTTAAGCAGCACAGTGCCTTATTTATTTATTTTTTTTCATATGTAATGGTCACTCGATTTATTCTTTAAGGTGTCACAGAGCAACTGAGTTGATTGAAGTCATGCTGAAGCTGGTGGAAGAAACACAAACTTCAGAGTTGTCGATACCCCACAGTTCTGGTGCATCTCATAATCGAAATTGGTTTCAACCAGATATTACACAGCTGAGAATCATCTCATGTTCTGGTATTTGACGAGCACTGAAGGCGCTGAGGCAATGTCTTGGCATCGACTCAGCGTGCCTTGGCAAAAGCATGGACATGGTGTCTCACCCAGATGGCACCTGCCCTTGAAATCAGGTCCATCGTAAGTTAAAGGACCATCCTTCCCCCACAAATATGCCCTTTTATTTATTCATTTTTAAGTTAAAGATTGGCTGAAGAAGAAAGAAAGCACAATTACTTTGGTTTGGACAAAAACACACCATGCAATTAGCTTAAAATTACACAAGTAAAAAGCACACTGACTAAATTATCATTTAATGGTTTGTAATAAAAAGAGATGCTTGCTTGCTTTCAAAATAGAATCTGAAAGAGGGAATGCAAGGTATGTGAACATGACTTGAAAGCTTCGCATAATTTTTTTTTTGCTGGATGAAGCAAGACAAAGCACATGAAAAATTAAGTGACATGATTCCAAGCAATGTATAAATACACAACATATGCATTAAAACCAGGTGTGATATCTGGAAACATAAACAATCATTAAGATAGCAAACTTACACTTAGTAACAGTAAGATCGATTCTTGGTTTTTCTGCACATTTTTCTCTTTGAAAATTATATAGATTTTTTTTTCTGCATATTTATGTCAATGGCACTTCTAAAAGGAGAGAGAAAGTATTCATCTAAACCAGAAGATTGGAAGTGATCAAACATTTTTGGGGTAAAGATGCAAACAAAGAAAAGGAGTTACTTCCTAGTCAAATTATGGTGAACTGTAAATTACACCATTTATTCCTTTTCGACAGATGCTTATTACAACATGTCCAATAATAAAATGGATGATCGCTAAGATACAGTGCAGTACTAAAAATAATGCAGCACTGTATTTTGATTCTATGACATATTTAATGCCATGAGGAATCTGAAACCAAGCATGGTGCTCAGAAGCCAAAACTATTCTGAAAACTTGTATGATTTTAAGGTAGTATATTTATTGAGTGTAGCATCTTTGTCATGAGATAATTTAAACCTGAAATATACTGCTATTCAGTAACTGTGTGATCAGGGCATTTATTTAACTTTACAAAATTTCAGTTTCCTCATCTGTAAAATTAGGACAATGGTAAACCTATCCCATGAAGGTGTTGGGAAGACTCCATGGAGTGATGCACAGTCTTATAGTTCAGACCTGGAATCTTTCCTGTACTGAAAGCTGGGTCACCAGGCTTTGGTGCTAGTGGGAGGTGATGGAACCTTTAGGAGGTGAGGCCTAGAGGGGAGAAGTTAAGTCACTGGAGGTGTGCCCATCCTTGAAGGAGATAATGGGACTTTAGCCCTTCCCCTCTCTCTCACTCCCTCTTCCGTTCACCCCACCTCCTGCCGCCATTAGGTAAGCAGTGTTCCTCCACCACATACTCCCTGCCACAATATACTGCCTTGCCACAGGCCCAAAAGCAGCGAACCAAAACCTTCCAAACTGTGAGACAAAATAAAAGTTTTCTCCCTTAAATTGATTTTCTCAGGGATTTTGTCTCAGTGACAGAAAGCTACTGTACATAGAAAGCCTAAAAAACACAGTGTTATGTTTTAGATCTAGAATGTCCCCTCAAAGTCTCATGTGTTCAGAGGTGGGGTTTTTAGAAGGTGCCTGGATCATGGGAGTGCCATTCTCATCAGTGGAGTGACCCACTGATGAGTTCATAGCTAAATGTGCTATTAGGGGGTGGGGCCTGGCAGGAAGAGTTGTGTCGAGGGAGCCAGCCTGGAGCGTGTATGTCTCCTTCCCCAGCTCCTTCCTTCTCACTCCGCTTCCTGGCTGCCAAGGGTGAGCACCTTTCTTCCTACATACCCTTCTGCCAGACTGTTTCTGCCTCGGAGACAATCAAACATGGACTGAATCCTCTGAAAACCATGAGCCGAGATAACCCTCTCTTAAATTGTGAGGCGAGTGTCGTGCATTTTGTCCCAGTGTTGGGAAAGTGACTAATACACCTAGCACATTATACTGGCTCAATAAATATAGTGGATAAATTGGTTGGTGTTGGTACTGCTTAAACACTAATTTTCAAATGACCTACACAGAGCTTGAACATCATTTGGAAATCGAGTCATGATGCAGACTGTATTGCCAAGGATTTGTGTTTGTTTTTGTTTTTGTTTATATGAAAAAATGAAAGTGGAGTCTAACATTAGGTTAGACCTAACATAGGTTATGTGAGTTAAAGCTGATCTCTGTGGGTTCTTGTAGCGCCCAGTATTTCTTTCTTTATTCTGCCCTGTATTGCAGGGACTGGATATCTGTGAGCTAAATATTTTCCTTTCTCTTTTCCATCGTGGTTTTAATTTGCATTGAGTTCTTCAAAGAGATCGAGTTGTGAAATATTTGGAAGGCAAAAGAGGAGCAAAAGCCATGGTGTTTGAGCTGGCTTATACAAGGTTAAAAGAACTGGATGTGTGCCTCTTCTCGACGAGTCTTTAGTGGCTCAAAATCAACCATGCAGGAGTGTTTATACCGAATAAGTTCACAAATGCTACCAATAAACACTTTTTTTCCTGCCCACCGACTCTATGGTTAGATATTTCTAGCACAGCGCTGGATTTAAATGATATCATTTTATTCAGACTGGCAGGTAGATAATTGGGCATTGACAGAAGAGTGGTTTTAGAGTAGCCTCTGAATGTTCCCCTTCAGTATTGCCACCTGTCTCAGTGCTGTGGCCATCTGGGAACACTGGGGCATTTAAGTGGAATTTTTAAGCTGGGCTACAAGAGCAATTTTCTGATTACCTGAATCCAATGGCCAACCTGTATACATGGCCACATTCTTTAGCTTAGAAGTTCCAACAGTTTTGCAAGCATCAACTTCTCTTTGTTAAAGTTTGTTCTGCAGTGCTGGGGATTGAACTCAAGGCTTTATGCATGTTAGATATAAAGACTTGTAGCCTATTACTGGGCTACATTCCCAGCCAGCTATGGTTATCTTGACAGAACTCATGTCAACTTGGAAAACAACTTATAAATATTTTTTAAAATGGTGATAAATGCTGAGAATATATCTGTGAGGATGATACCATTGAATTTACCTAAATGCTTTTTCTGCATCTATTGATGACCATGTAATTTTTCTTCTTTAGCTTGTCAATGTGATAGATTATGTTAATTGACTTTTGAATGTTGAATCAGCCTTGTTCTCCTGGGATAAATCCTATTTGGTTATAATATATAATTATTTTTATACCTTGTTGGATTTGATTTGCTAATATTTTGTTGAGGAGTTTGCATTTATGATCATGAGAGATTTGGGCTCATAGTTTTCTTTTCTTGTACTATCTTTGTCTGGTTTTAGTTCTAAGGACTGCTGGCTTCATACAATGAGGAAGGGAACAGTCCCTGTTTCTGTCTTCTGAAAGAGATTGTAAGGAACTGGTGTGATTTTTTTCCCCTTTAATAGTTGTTAGAATTCACCAATGACTACATCTGGGCCTGGTGCTTTCTGTTTTGGAAGGTTAGAAATTGTTGATTCTATTTCTTAAATAGATACAGACTTACTCCAATTGTCCATTTCTTCTCTTGTGAATTTTAGTAAATTGTGTCTTTCAAGGAATTTGTCCATTTCGTCCAGGTAGTAAAATCTGTGGGCATAGAGTTTTTAGAGTATTATTTTGTTATCCATTCAAGGTCCATGGGTTTTGCAATGATGTCACTTCTTTTATTTCCAATATTAGTAATTGGTTTCCTGTCTTTTCTTCTCTTAGTTAGAAGAATTTATTGATCTTTTAAAAAAACCAGCTTTTGGTTTCCTTATTTTATCTATTGAGTTCTTTTTATCTATGACATTAGCTTATGCTCTGATTTTTTTGTTCTTTCTTTTCTTCTTTTTACTTTGGGTTTTGTTTGGCCTTTTTTCCCCTAATTTCCTAAGATAGAAACGTGGATGATTGGTTTCAGAGTGTTTCTCCCTTCTAATATATACACTCAATGTTACGATTTTCCCTATAATATTTGCTATCACTACCTCCCACTTTGATTTATTGCGTTTTCCTTTTCATTTTGTTTGAAATATTTTTATCTTTGTCTTATGATTTCTTTTTGGCCCATATATTATCTAAAAGTGTTTTGTTTAACAGTCAAGTAGTTTGAGGTTTTCCAGGTAACTTTCTGTAATGGATTTTTAGTTTAATTTCATTGAACAGACATTGCAAGATTGTATTCTTTTAAACTTGCTATGGTGTATTTATTTATCTTTTTGCTTTTGGCTTATGAGATGGCATCTCACTGTGTAGTCCATGCTGGCCTTGAACTCATCCTGAATTCTGGGATGACAGAGTAGCGCCACCGCGCCTGGCTATTGAAGTGTATTTTATGGCCCAGAGTGTGGTCCATCTTGGTGAACGTCTTATGTGGGCTTGATAAAAATGCACTCTGCTGCTATTGGATGATGATGTATTCTGTAGCTATCCATAATATCCAGTTGACTGATCGATATTGTTTAGTTCAATTTTGCCCTTACTTTTTTTTCTGCTGCTGAGTCTATTTTGGGTAGCGGGGCTTATTTCATTTTTAGGCTGAGGCATGAGTTAGTTTCAACAGAAAGGAAATAGAAGTGATCATTGAGATTGTTGGATACAATGATAATGTGATAGAAGGGCTGGGTGAATGTCAAGAGGAGGAAATATATTCACTATACCAGGGGTCCCCAGTCCTCAGGCCACAGGGCTGTATCTGCCATGGCCTGTTAGAAATGGGCAGCATAGGCAGAGGTGAATGGTGGGCAAGCAAATGAAGTTTCACCCTTATTTAGAGGTGCTGCCTACTCATGGACATTATAATCTGGGCTTCACCTTCAAATCAGCAATGGCCATAGATTCTCATGGGCACAGGAATCCTACTGTGTAAACTGTCCAGATGGGACCATCTAGTTATACAAGAACGAGCTCAGGTCTCCCATTGATTCTGCATTATGGTGAATGGTATAATGATTTCATCATATATTACAATGTAATAATAGTGACACAGTGTATATATTACTATGCAACAATAGAAATAATAATGTAAATGAAGTGCACAATACAGGTCATGTATTTGAATCATCCTGGAACCACATTACCCCATGCCCCATTTCACTGTCTGTGGAAAATTGCCTTCCATGAAGTTTGTTCCTGTTGGGACCAGACTGGGGACCCTTGCATTATACAATGACTTCCTAAGAAGAGAATATACGCCAAACTGACTTCACAGTGATGGCCAATATGGACATAATCATTCATGGAACATAGAGTTCAGTGAATAAGATTGACAAGTTCATGGTTTAAATAGTATCCCCCCAAATCCAGCAGCAAACATGGAATGTGTCCTTATTTAAACATAGTGACTTTGCAGATGTAATTAGTAGGGCATCTTAGGAGGAAAAGAGAAGACACGGAAAAGGCAGTGTGGACTGAGGCAGAGAGTAGAGTATGCTTCCAAAGCCAGAGAACACAGGACGACCGAAAACTGGAAGAGGCAAGAAAGGTTTTGTCCACAGAGGCTTTGAAGGAAGTTGGGCCCTGCTGAAACCTTGATTTTGGTCATCTGGCTTCCTAGAGATGACAGAATACATTTCTGTTTATTTAAGCCATCAAGTTTGTGGCACATTTTTACCTTAGTGCTAGGAAATTAATGTTATCAAAGAAAGAAATAAAAAGGTCTCATTTGCCACACAAGTGCTACGATAGAGTAGGTAGAGACCAAGTTAGCTAAATATTTCTTGAAAAAAAAAAGACACAGCTGAGATCTGAACTATGATCAGCAGTTGACAAGGCCAAGAGAGTACATTGAGTATTCTAGGTAGAAAAATTGTATCTGTGAAGGTTTTGGTACAAAAAAGGCCTGAAAACATTCAGAGTATTTTTAAAAGGGATCATTTTGGTTCAATTATGAAGAATTAGTGGGAAAAATCAAAAGATGAGCCTAGAAAAATAAACATTCACTAGATGATAAATATATTTTTAAATTGTTTCAAGAAATCTGGACTTTAACCTAGGACAAACAAGGAGAAGTCATTGAATCATTTTAGAAAAAGAAACAACTTGAAATGTTTGGTGTGCAACATGGAGAATAGATTGGAAGGGACCTGAGGACAGGCAGATTGCTTAGGAGACTTCCGAATGATACAGAAAGCCCACCAGATCACCCCGGGCCAGGCTTGTGACTGCGGACACGCACAGAGGTGGACTCTGACTTGAGATGCATGCTGACTGTAATGATAGTAATAATAATACTAACAAACATGGTATTCATAGTAACAAATAACAATTGCTGAATGCTTCCTATCTGCTAGATGTCACATTTGCGTTATTTCATTTAATTCTCAATAGTCCCTTTTAGTATCTCTATTTTATAGCAAGGTGACACTGAAGTTTGGAAATCTTAAGCAATTTGATTAAGATTATGTAGTGACTAAAGTGTAGTTCTGGGACCAAGCACTTTGCTAAATATTTTATAATATATTCTGTGAATGGTAGTCAAAGAGAATTCTTACCTGGATGGTGGTGTCATTTGATGGGACAAGGAACAAAGGAGAAGGAAGATCATGCATTTCATTCTAGACATGTTGATTTTGAGATGTCTCTGGGGTAGAAAATTGAAAATGTGTGAAGAAAGAGAAGGCAGAGCATTGCACGAGCACAGGGCTGGGAATATAGATTTGACAGTCATTGCACAAGAATGTTCAGTTAAAACCTTGGGACCCAGTAGAGTGGTTCAGGGAATGGAAGTGAGTTACACAGGACAGATTCCTAGGGATAGAAAGTGTGGCAAAGGAAGAGCAGCCAAAAGACAAACAAGAAGCGGCCAGACAAATGAAGATGCTTGAATATTCAAGTGATTCTGGAAAGATAGTGGAAGTGGTGATGAGGAAGACATGGGTAAAAGAAAATAATTTAGAACAAATGCCTTAGGGGCGTGGGCGGGGCTGTAGGCCAAAGCATTAACAAGGGTGTTAGGTTAAGTCAGGAATAGTTCATTCACTTTGGTAGGAGTACATCTAAGATAGGAAAGAGGGTGATGAGTAAATGTGGACGTTTGGTGGCAGGAAGTTGGAAGTTTTAAGTTTCCTTGGGAGTTTCCTTAGAGTTTGAGCGAGAGGAGCAGAGAAAATTTGGAATCACTGCTCTGCTGAACACAAATGTGACTATGGAAAATCAACACTCATGGATTGTGGAAATACAGAATGACATTTAGGCAGCACTGTGTGCCAGAGGAGGGAAGGTCTTGTAATTAAAGTAGCAGCAACTTGCTACTACTTTAAGTCGGGGAATTTTCTCTAACCACTCTCATCAGACTAGGTGTTAGACTAACCAGAACTGGACAGACAGTATGAAAGAACAAGGCCGTGGAGCTGCGAATATTGGCATGAGAATGAGCAAAGCCAAAGCCAGAGCAGTGGGATAATAATGTGTGTGAGAGGAACAATAAACTGGAAGTCTACAAACTTGGGTATGGGTCCCAGACCTGCCGTTAGCTAACCGATTCATGTTGTGAACATTTCTTAAACTCTGTGTACTCAGCTTTCCTTTTCTGTGAAGTGAGGAACTGGACTACATGATCACTCTCTAAGGTCCATTCCAGCCTGAGTCTGTGCCCAATACCGGAAGTATTAGAATAGACGTGAAGGGTCGAAGTGGACTGTAAATTCACATAAGAAATTTGAGACTCACAACTGAATAATGATATTGAAAGCACTTATCCCAACTGTGATGTCTACATAAACCAAAATATATTGGTAACTTTCAGCAAACACTCAGTATTTTAATCAGAAATCTACTAGAAAATAAAAAACAAACAGGGAAATCTTTGATTGTTCTGTGTAATAAGATAAATCTTTCTGGTGAAGTCTACAGTGAGATTTACAAGGACGGTGGGATTATGGACACACCGCTGACGAGTGAAGGTTATTAAATAGAGGATGGAATTGAAACTGTGAAACTCTTCTAACCCTTCCACACCCACACAGGAAATGACATGACCTCATTTTACGAGAGGAAGGTGGATAATTTGGTAGAATGCCAGTAACCCCACATTAGCTATATAATTTATAATTAATTTTTTCAGCTGCTCATATCCTAATTTAAACTGGTTAAAACGGGTGAAAAAAACACATTTTGGATTAAAAGCTAAAGCCTTTTAAAAGCTGATTTGGAGAGTTGGACATTGGGGAAAGAATTCAGAACACTTCTTTCCCCCTGTGTTTACTCCCTATCATTTCAAATGAAATGAATTGCTATAAAGAGTGCAGGTAGGGATGGAGACCAAAGTTTTAGATTATAAGGCATTTTTGTATTTCGTTTTGAAGGCTTTTTGCCTGGAATGGGAAGAGCAGGTTGGAGGCGACTTTGAACCCAGGCACCCATCAGTTGAGTTCTTTAGCACAAATGGCTCTAGGTCAAGCATGACAAGGGGTCAAGGGCTCTGGTGGCATATTTTGGGAATGAAATGCCCTCCTGTGTAACAGAGTACGACGGACGTGGCCTCAATCTGTTAGGACTCATCCCAAGAAGCCTCCATAAAGAAAGAAAATGAAAATTTTTCAAATGCAAGGAAGTTTTTTTCTTTTTCCTGTGTGAAAGACAGATGATGGTTTCATTAATAGCGAAGGGTAGCCGCTGACATGTTAATGTTTAGCTAAACATCCCCCAATTTTTCACTGCACTCTGTAGAGAAATAACTACTCTTGAGGTATTTCTAAAATCTCAGTTTCTACTCCAGCCAAGAGCCAGGAAGGGGGGAAAAGTTCTTCCCAAACAATTTATATACTAAAAATAAAGATGACAAAAATGGGAAAAGCTGGTTATTCATTGCAGTAGTATTATCTCCCTTAAACAGAAAAATATAGGCTACGGTATTTAGTGATGTATACAGGGTGCAGTAAATAGGACTCAGCTTTAGCCAATACACATTGACGTATAATCAATTCAACTATGACGATCAACACTGATTACTAATGGATCCCAATTGGTCACATATTCTAATGTCTGGAAGCTGGAACCAAAATGAAATGATGTATGCTACTTGTTATACAATCTCTTTTTGAGTACTTTCCAGGGCTTTGGTGAGCTAAGACAGCAAAATATAGCTTCATTTCTGCTGAGTTGTTCCCAAGAACTATAATTACATTTTATAGTATTTAGCTCGACAAAATCATTTTTCATTTTAAAAATAATGAAGCAATAGCCTGAAACCTTTGAATTTGGTCCCAAGTGCTACTGTTTTGCTATATTCATCCTAAAGCCCCACCTGCAACCACAAAAAGATGCTAATGATATGCTCTTTCTGAGTGCAACTCTGAGAAGGGGCTGTCCTGGTGAAAAATATTGCATCCTAAGGGTATGTGGATTTTCATTTTGGCTTTCTCTATATCTGCTCAGGGACCTTGGGGAACTCAGAAAATATAGCTGGGCCTCATTGGTTTCTGTGTAAAATGAAGGGTGGATTTATACTCAGTCTAAGATTCCTATACTGTACTAACTTTCTATAACTCCACCAATATACGGGCAATTTACAAATGTGGATGAAAGTTATTAGGTCATACTTAAATGTCTTCTACAACAGCTCTAAAAGAAGTAGTGAAAGTCAGAAGTACTAAATTCTGCTTTTGATTTAATTTCTTATTAATTTTCAAATCTCTGACCATTTTAAGTGACTCATTTCGAGAAAGGGTAGAGAGAGCAAATAAAGAGAAAAGAAATACATCTCAAATGGATAAATATAAAAATGAGTTATTTTAAACAAAATTTAGATTTAGAGACAGGATTTTTGTGATCTAAATAAGGCATGAAGCGTTACAAAAGAATCATAAAAGAAGAAATAGTAAAAGGTTTATAAATCTAGTGAAAAGAGCAAAAAAATCAAGCTACCACCTGGGTAGATTTTTATTTTCTGCTTGGGGTGCATATATGTGTGTGTATATCTAGCTGAAATCTCTTTACTGTGTGCCAGAGTGTAGCAGTAAAAATAAACAGAGTGAGCCGAAAACTCATCTTTACTGTCACCTATATTTAAAGCATGTGTGACAGAGAGTTAACTGGCTTCCACAGTTATCTACAGACAATGCTTGTTAATGTGTTAATTATACCAATTTGCTCTCCCGTGTCCTGAACCTATTGGGGTGTGCCATCTTGGATGGTAAGGGCCAGGACTTACTGGGTGGGGCTCAGTGACTCAGGTGGGTATGACCTGACTAATAGAAAGGAGCTGAAACAGGAGAGCCTTTTGATTAGCAGTTGAGGAAAACTTGTGATGTGTACCTTGTAAATCAAAAGAGGAAAGTGATCAGACCAAGTGGTGACTGGGTATGGTGATTGCAAGTTGCAGCAGCATCTTTATGGTGAATTCCTTAAAAAGTGTTGAGTTCTCAGGGCTGGAGATTTAGCTCAATGGTTAGAGCACTTACCTACCAAGCAGAAGACTCTGATGTTCAATCCCTGGTGCAAAAACAAAACAAAACAAAACAAAAAACCAAAAACAAACAAAGGGTGGAGTTCTTACATTTTGCAAACTCTCCATACAATGCTTTAAGCTTCATAATAGTAATGTTAAAGAACTTGAGATGGATTAGTGATACTGAAAGGATGGTGGTACCAGACGGGGAACATGGTTGACCAGGAATCCAGGTTAAAATTGACCCAAACCCTGAATGACTTTGATCAGTTCAATTATACACAAGGACCTAGCATTTCTGGACAACTCTGTCTTGTACTGTTCAGATGAGTATTTCAGTTTCCATTGGGAGTTTTGCTTCCAGTGTCTGTAACCAGTGATTCAAAAATATTCTCATCCATCTGTCCATCCATCCATCCACTTTTTTTTTTTTTTCTTTTGTGGTGCCGGGGATCGAACTCAGGCCCTTGTGCTTGCAAGGCAAGCACTCTAATCACTGAGCTAAATCCCCAGCCCCATCCATCCACTTATTAATTCACATATTTATTAACTCATTTATCCAACAATGTACCTTATATAATATTAAGGCATTCATGTCCTAAAAATATGAATCCCATCTTTTAAGTCTATCATTTAACAGAGGATTATATGTATAATTTGATAATTTCAATTGAATGAGAGAATGCTAACATATGTATATGATTATGAAGTGTATAACATGTACATGCATATGTAGTATATGCATATGTTATATATGCACACACACGAACACACAAAAATGTGTAGGTACACTGAAGGAAGGCGCTCTACCTGTGCCTGGAATAAAGGCCTTCACTTAGGTGAGAGCAAGGTGGATCTGCAGAGAGTGAGGACGTCAAGTGGCTTCAGCACTCTCCGAATCAGGAGTGTGGGGGTGATAAGGTCAGAGATGTGTTAGCTCTGTTTATGCCCTTGAAAAGACTTTGTTTTTCATCCTGAGATAAATAGGCAGACATTGAAAAATTGCCTTTAAGGTCAAGTTTAACCAGTTGATAGATTTTTTTTTTCAACAATTTTTTTTCCCATGAGGCTTGGGTTATAACTCAGTAGTCTAACCTGATGACAACTTATGTAGATGTACCACTGAAATTACAGGACCACTGAATTTCCCAGTTTCTTGGGTCATATTTTTGCCTAAAATAATGCTATAGGAAGGCTGGGAATGGACATACTTGGAAATATGTAGATGTATGCGTCTCATTTGGAGCCATTTAGTCAGGTGTGAGCCTTGCCTCCAATACAGCTCACCAACAATGAAGGCAAGATTTTGATCTCCATTGTACTGGCTTCTTTCTCATTTACTTTCAAAGCAAACATTGAAGTAAATGCCGCAATGTCTTGGTGTTACGTTGAAGGATAAGGTACAGAGAGAAGGAGAATGGAATGAGAAACAGGGTTTGGTAATGGTAATGCTTTTAAAGCACATAGTAGTAATAATTAAGTATATTCAGGGTTATCTTTAATAAGAATACACTGTTCCTGTTTCTCACTCTCTCCTTTCTCAGAATTCAAAGAAGTAGGTCAATGAAATATTTCTTAAAGTACACTCTTATGAGGACAAAATAAAATCTGGTCAACTAACATGAAATTGTTAAAAGCAACAGGTAAATGTGGCAAGCTGATTCTGGCTTTATTGGTTTTCAGTAAAATGGTCTTTCAGGTGGATTCGTCGTCATTTGGCAAACTGGTTTATAACAAATTGGTCTCCCCATTTTGACCTAGAGCCATGTGATTAATGGATCTTCTGTGCAGAAACCATGACAAATATCATTCAGTCTCAGCTTGGACATCCAATAATGAGAAAAATCCAAAGTGATTAAAAATGTTTATTTTCTAATTCTTTCATTATACATATACGTCTCCTCATTTGCACCAATATTTCTACTGAGTCTTATCCAGCCCTCAAGAACAACATAAGGCTTTTCTCATCTGTTCTCCAATGAGCCTATTTTATAAAATTTAAGTGAGCTATTGCTTCTTACCTAAAATTTCCCCTAGCACAAACAGCTTGAGTTCCTTGAGTTGTCCCTTCATAATTTGATTTTTCCACCTCTTCAAGATCTTGATTATTCTGTCAGGAATCCTCTTAGGATTGTTGTATAGAATAGAACATTATCCTAGTTTAAACCTTGCTAGGAAGAAAATGATCATAGTCTTTTTTCTTCTGAACATCATTGACGCTGGTACTTTGAACAAGAAGATAATTTAGGATACAATAAAAATGCAAGGGTTTAAAAAAAAATCCCAGTGTCTTTTTAAAATGTTTTAGAGATGGAAATTTCTCTCCCCTCTGGATGAAACACCTTTCAGGTTCCTGAATTTTCTTTTCTTTTCTTTTTTTTTCCTGAATTTTCTATTCACTTTTAGGTAGCATAAAATTCTCTGTGCATTTTAATTTCCTAAAAATCATCCTAATTTGATAATTAAAATATCAGCCGTCAGATGCTGATTCGATGATATAATTTAATTCTCTTCCTCCCACAAGCCAAGACTTGACTTTAGTGAAGTAGTCTGCCTCCTGGGAAGTATTGTAGTCAGGTTTTTTTTTTTTTGTCTGTGGTTCTTCTTCTCCCATCAACCCATGAGCTACTGTTTCTGATTTCTTCAGTGGGGAGAGTAGGAGTGGGAGGAAGTAAAGTAACAAAAGTGCATGATGTTTCTCCCTTCCCACTGCTCCTGCAAAATACCAGGATATTGTCCAGGTCTGAGACATGGTGAAGCCCTTTTTGTCTGTCAGGCATTTTGGTGGATTCTTCCAAGATCTTTCTACCAACCTATCAGAACGCTGGTGATTCAAACAATGCAACACTTTTCTTCAGCTGCCACTTCACACCCCGCCCTCAGACTCTGGGTGCATTGTGGTTCATTTCATAAGGACACTCATGGAAGTCAGTTATGCTCCAAGTGAAGTCTTCTTGGGTAGTTTGTTGTCTAAAGTGCTCCTAGGAATCTCTCTCTCTCTCTCTGGCATCCCCGCATTTTGTCCCCAGAACACACTCAGTTACTCTTCACTTTGAAAAAACTCAAGCACTACAGGTGAATGTTAATAGAGCAGTATCTTGTTCCTGGCTGTGCCTCAGTCTTCTCACCTGTAGACTGTAAGCTCCTGAGGAATCAGTGCTTCCCAGCTTCGGGGAACACCAATGCTGTCTCTGCAAGTGAGCCTGAAACCTTGCTCTCTAGGCTTGAGGTCTGGGGGAAGTACTCAGTGCAGCTGTAAGAGTGGGTGGGGGACGTGTAACAGAAGCAGCCCTCTCTAAGATACATCTTCACACATCTACTCTTAGTCACCACTCCTTTAGCTTTTCCTACCTTCCTTATGGAGTTTAGAGCCTTCAAACGTACTCTAGTTCACTTAATTTGAAACTCCCAATCAGCAGTCCAACAGCTCACTTTAGAATTTAATACCTTTCATTGGGGTTACTAAAGATGAAGCATTTTTGTTTTCTATACGTGCTTCTGTTAAACACAGCCCAAGATCAAAATAATTTTTCTAGTATCCTGACAAACCTCTATACTTCTTAGAGTTGCTTCACAGTTTAGTCTTGTAACTAGGGCTGTCTTGTAACTTGCAGAAAGAATAATTAAAAAATCAGACGTAATACAGATTAAGCACATGTTTTATATATTAACTGTATTTCTAAAATCCTTTTAAAAAGCATGAGGGTTAAACACTATATATGGTATTAAAAATTATGGTGTTCTCAATTTTAGGAAATAATAACAAAGCTGGAGACACAACAACGTCTAATCTCAAGACATTTTACAAGACTGTAGTAACCAAGACAGAGTGATATTGCCATAAAAATAGACACGTAAATTAGTGGAACAAAATATAGAATCAAGAAATAAATCCATGCAACGATAGCAAACAAATTTCTAAGGAAAGCACCAAAAACATACATTGGAGAGGAAATAGATTCTTTAGCAAACGGTGTGGGGAAAATGAGTGGTCTATGTGTAGATGAATGAAAGTAGACCTGTATCTCTCACCATATACAAAAATAACTCAAAACGAGTCAAAGACCTAAATGTAAAATGTAGAGCTATGAAACTGCTAGAAGAAAACAAGGGGAAACACTTCCAGACATACACATAAACGTGTTTTTTTGAGTAAGACCTTCAAAAGCATAGCAACAAAAACAAAAATAATAGACAAATGGGATTATATCAAATTAAGAAATTTCTGCATAGCAAAGGAACCATCAGTAGAGTAAAGAGACAACTTACAGAATGGGGGAAAATATTGGTGAATTATTCATTTGACAAGGAATTAATATGTAGAATATAAAAGAAACTCAGTACTTCACCAAAATTCCCAAGTGCTACTCTAATTTAAAAATAAGCAAATAATCTAAAGAGATTGTTCTCAGAAGAAGATACAAAATTGGCTAATGGGTATAGGAAAAAATGCTTAACATCACTGACCATCGGTGAAATGCAAATGCAAAGCCACAGTCTCATATCGTCTTACTTCTGTCACATTGGATATTACCAACGCACACACACACACACATACACACACACACACACACACACACAATTACAAACACTAGCAAGAATGTGAAGAAAAAGGAATGCTTATACACTAGTGACAGGACTATAAATTAGTATAGCACTATGGAAAAAAGAATTCAGAGTCCTCAAATAACTAAAAATAGAGCTACCCTGTGATCCAGCTATCCCATTTCAGGGTATGTGTTCAAAGGAAATGACATCATTTTATCAAAGAAATATCTGCATGTTGATGTCTATTGCAGCATTCTTTACTATAGTCAAGATATGGAATCTAGGTATCTACGGGTAGACAAATGGATATTGAAAGTGTGGTATATGTATTCAATGGAATATTATTCAGCAATAAAAAAGAATAAGATCTTAAAATTTGCAGCAAAATGGTTGGAATTGGGGGACATTACGCTAAATGAAATGAGCTAGACACAGATGGCTAAATACTGCACATCTTCATAGATATGTGTAAGCTAAAAAGTTGTTCCCAAAGAAAAATATGCAGTACAATAGTCATTACTAAAGGATAATAATGATAAAGAGGAGACAGTATGGAGGGAGATTGGATAATTGCTACCAAGTAACAGTCAGACAGGAGGAATAAGTTCTAATGTTCTACAGCACAGTGGAGTGACTATAGTTCACAGTAACCTATTACACATTGTAATGAAGAACTGGAAGAAATGAGTTTGAAGACTCTAAGCACAAAGAAATGATAAATGTGATTCCCACATCAGGAAAACAGTGAGCCTAAGTAAACAACCTAATGTTGAATTTCAAACTTCTAGAAAAAGAAGAACAAATCAAACCCAAAGCTCATACAAGAGAGGAATTTATAAAGATCAGAGCTGAAATTAATGCAATTGAGACTAAGAAAACAATACAAAGAATCAATGAATCAAAGAGTTGGTTCTTTGTATGCAATGTACCAATACATATTCTTGGTAAATAAAAAAAAATGTTAATCATAAAAACTACAGGCTAATTTCCCTAAAGAACATAGATGCTAAAATTCTGAATAAGATACTGGCAAACAGAATGCAACAAATCATCAAGATTATAAAATATGACCAAGTAGGATTCATCCCAGGGATGCAGGGATGGTTCGACATATGCAAATCAATAAATGTAATATACCATATCAACAAAGTCATGGACAAAAATCAAATGATCCTCTCAATAGATGCAGAAAAAGCATTTGACAAAGTGCAACACCCATTCATGATAAAAACCTACAGAAATTAGGAATAGATACTCTATATCTCAATCTGATAAAAGCAATCTATGACAATCCAATGGCCAACATCATACTAAAAGGTCAAAAACTGAAAGCTTTCACTCTAAAATCTGGAACAAGACAAGGAAGTCCACTATTGCCACTCTTATTCAATATAGTTCTGGAAACATTAGCCAGAGCAATTAAGCAAGAGAAAGAAATAAAAAGAATAAAGATAGGAAAAGAAGAATTTAAATTATCATTATTTGTGGATGACATGATACTCTATATAGAAGACCCCAAAAACTCCACCAAAAGACTTCTAGATTTAATAACTAAATTCAGTCGCACAGCTGGATACAAAATCAACGCTCAAAATTCAATAGCATTTCTATATACAAATAACAAACTCACTGAGAGGGAAATTAGGGAAGCTACACCATTCACAATTGCATAAAAAAATGAAATATTTAGGAATCAGTCTAACAAAACAAGTAAAAGACCTTTACATTGAAAACTACAGTATTCTAAAAAAGGAAATTGAAAGGGACATCAGAAAATGGAAAGATATCTCATGTTCCTGGGTAGGAAGAACTAACATAGTGAAAACTGCCATACTTCCTAAACTACAATGCAGAGTCAATGCAATTCCAACCAAAATAACAATAGCATACTTCACAGAATTAGAGAAAGCAATCATAAAATTCATCTGGAACCAGAAGAGACCAAGAATAGCAAAAACAATTCTGGGCAACAGGGGGCAAAGCAGGGGGCATCACAATCCTGAGTTGAAATTATACTATAAAGCTGCTGTAATAAAAACAGCATGTTACTGGCAAAAAGACAGACCCGAGGATCAGTGGAACAGGCTCCAGAAACAACAGCTATTATCAAGAAATCAACCAATAACAAATGCTGGTGGGGCTGCGGGGAAAAAGGAACCCTCCTCCACTGTTGGTGGGAGGGTAGGTTGGTCCAACCCTTATGGAAATCAGTGTGGAGATTCCTCAAGATACTAAAGTAGAGGTCCCATTTGACCCAGCTATTCCTCTTCTCGGTACCTTCCCAGAAGAATTAAAAACATCGTACCACAGTGATATATGCATAACCATGTTTATTGCAACACAATTTATAATAGCTAGGTCTTGGAAACAACCCAAATACCCAGCAAATAATGAATGGCTAAAGAAGATTTTTTTTTATACAATGGAGTACTACTCTGCCATAAAAAGAATAAACTTGAAACATTTATAGGTAAATGGATGTACTTTGGGAACATAGTCTTAAGTGAAATAAATCAGACATGCGTGAGTACATATCGAATTGTTTCCCTGATATAAAAGACTGTGAGGGTAAATAAGGACAAAAAGTTATAACAGATATCATGGAAAAGAAATATAATATCCAAACGAGAGGAGAATTAGTGAGGGAGGAAGGGGAAAGAAGGAAGGGAAAAGAAAGGAAAAGGCAAAGAAGAAAAAATGGAAAATTGTAAACAAAGCTATTGTAAATAAGGAGAGGAGGAAGAGTGGGGGAGTGGGGAGGTAACGAAGATAAAGCATATACGGGTACAAATTAACTACAATGAATATGACCATTATGTATATCTACAACATACCAATACATATTCTTGGGTAAATAAATAAATTAAAAAAAAAAGAAATGATAAACATGGAAGGAGACAGAAATGCTAATTATCTTGATTTGATCATTACACATTGTACACATATATTGAATTATCATGCTGTACAGTACTTTATAAATACATACAATTATCAAGGGTCATAAAGCAGAGTTTAAAAGCCCTGCAGCATTCTGTACAGCTTGCTAGATCTAAGGAGGCAGGACAGAGCTGAAGGGGCTTTTAAAAGCAAGGAAGACAATGACTACTACAGTCATGCTCCAGGAGAAAGAAGACGCTGGGCACATAATTTCAGGGGTTGCGTTTACATCCCCAGGACACCAGCTGTTTTCCAAGTAATGCATTGGTGGTACACACACACACACACACACACACACATGGACACGGACACAGACGCACACACATTCCCCACCCTACTCCTGTGTATTTGCGGTCCAAGCTATGCATAGTGCAGAAAAGGACGGTGGTAGTTTTTAGAAAGTTCATTCAAATACAAAATGAATTCTTGGATTTAATCCCATATAAATCATCTCTCTAATCACATGAGAGTATATTCTCATATCCATACACAATAAAAAAATCTTGAAGTGAACTAAAACTCATGTGCAGAGGAGAACAAATCCCCAGGAGCCATTTTCCACCAACCTGTTTATATCTCCTGGAATTCATTCTGCTTCCTTTACAAAGAGATTTCTGTGAAAGCATGACTCAGTTCCTCCACCACTCTGGACTAGTATCTCTGAGATATATTTCAAAACTGATGTTACACATTTTAAAACTGCTTATTCGCACAGCATTTTCTGACACACATTTTTTTGCAGTGTTCTGGAAAGTCAATTTCTTCTTCATTCCACTCCCTATTCTCTGAATCTTTGTCCTTTATTTTTAGCCTCTCATTACAAAAGCAGTATATATTCATTGAAAAATAAAATGCAGACAAACAAAATAACATAAAGTACACACAGGATTCTGCCAGATATTCATTACCAATGTTTTTTAGGATATTTTTCTAATATTCTATTTACATGCATGTGTTATTAATCTACACATAAGAAACACATTTTAAATGCTATTATAACTAACTGTATTAAACCAGTCTAACAGTTGTTGACCATTTGGACTGTTGTAGATTCCCTTACCATAAATATGGAAGAGAAGGAATAATTGTCTTTAAATGAATTACATATATGTAGAAAGTACATATGATGAAATTTTGAATATTCATTTTCAACCAATTTTAATTTTCACCAAATGCCAATGTTTTCTCTCATTCTTTTAGCTCCTTTTCCAAATTTGGTATGGTTTGTATCCTCATACATTTATGTCCATTTTTATAAACACAAATTTTTTCTTAAAGAACACATAAACATGTACATATAATCTCCCAATATCTTTTGGATATTATTTCAGATCCATAAAATTAAGCAATGTAACTAACCTTTTAAATAGTAGATTGTTAACCTTGGTTTTATCCTATAATGATGAAATTGATGTGTATTTGCTAAACTAGGATAGCTGGTGGACAGTTTCATTGACTATTTATGGTATGCAGTTTTACGGGAATAAAATTTTAAGTGGAGACATTGTGAGATAACTTACTGAGGGTTAAATTTATTCAGTGGCAAATTGTACAACACCTATCTGCTTCAGAGTCAAATACTCAAAAACTAAGGATGAAAAATATTAAAAATTATGATTTTCTACAAGTTTTAGAGAGTATATTTTTAACTAATAGGATTTTTAAAAAAGGACGTGTTTCATTGAATCACTTATTTTGAGTGATACAAAGAAATAAATGAAATAAACCATTGTATCTAAGGATCTCTAAACTCAAAAAAATTCTGAGCTACAATCTTCTGTGCATGACTTCTGAATTTTCTATTTGGTAAAAGAACCAATTGTTCTGTGGCAATTTGCCATTGTTTTTATGTAAGTCAAAAAGTGAAAGTTTAAGAAACATTTAGTTCAGTTAGACATTTTATTTCTTCTTGAGATTTCCTTCAAAACAGTTCACTAATAAAGCCCTTATAATCTACCTATTAAAGCAAAATGGAAAAAATATGTCATAAATTAGAATGTAGCTTAGAAATAAATACCACCAAAAATTTCAGAGAAAATTTTTGTGACTATTTTTAATAGTGACAGCTAACAATTTGCCTAAATCAGTGATTCTTAATTTGCGATGATTTACATTCTCCAGAAGAGTTTATAAGGTCTGGAGACTTTTTTTTTCTTGTTATAACTGGTGAGTTGCTAATAACATCTAGTGAGTAGAGGCCAGAAATGCTGGTAAATATTCTATAGTACACAGAACAACTTATGACAAAGAAGTTTCCAGCCCCAAATGTCAATGGAGAAACCCAGGCCTGAGTCATGTCAACTGATTTAGGAGGAAATGCCTCTGTTTGGATGTCAGTTTTGAAGACATCTGTCATTGCTTAAACTAAACTGGAAGGCTCTCTTAAGTATATGACTGAAATCTTTTCCATCTCTGAACTTTTTTGGAAGACATTAAGTAGGTGGCTTGTATACCACATCTGTGTTGGAAGAAATTACATATGAAACCAGCCTGCTGACTCTCGTACCCAAAACTGTACATGTAGACTTACTATACTTCCGTTAAAGAGCCAATCACTGGTTCAGTTTGATGGTCCGCTAAAATGTCACAAATCTGGCCATTGGCTTAATTTTGAGAAAAATTATCTTAATACTTTTACCACAATTTTCTCCTCCATATTGTTTACAAAACTGGTGAAGGGGAACTACATTGACTGTGTGTGTGTGTGTGTGTGTGTATATGTGAAAAGTGGTCACATTTCATCTGCTGATATAACTTGAGGGCTTTCTTGATCAGTTTCTCCTGGGTGGCTATCCTATATTTTTCTCATTAGAATAAGTTTTACTTAAGTCAGGTTCTCATTTGGCCTTTTTGAAAGTTTAAAGGCTTCTGAAGACTAAGGAGAGTTTTGGTGATAGTCTGCATCTATTTGATGTTAACAGTTGAGCTGACCTAATGGATATCAAAGGAGGAGATACCTATTAAATCCATATCGAGGCATATTTAAAGCATGAATATTGGAAAAATTCTGTTCCTTTATGCTACTGCTCAGTGGTAAAGAAAATGCTTGCTATTTGTTTTCTTTCCCTCGGGCTCCTATTATTTCCTTTCGGTGACAGTTTTTACATGTTAACTTGACTAGGCTATGGGGTGCCCAGATATTTGGTCAAACATTATTTTGGATGTTTCTATGAGGGTGTTTTTGGATGAGATTAATGTGTAAATTGTCACACTGAGTAAAGCCAATTGCCCTCTCTGTAGGTGGCTTATAATGACGATTAATGTGATTTTTAATATGGGTGAGATATACCCAATATCTTGAAGGTTTGAATAGAACAAAACAGCTGACCTTTCCCCAAGTAATAGGATTCTTCCTCCTTGACTACCTTTTAACAGAGACATTGATTTTTCATGCTTTTGGACTTAAGGAGAATGTTGGCTTTTCTTGGATCTGGAGCCTGTTGGCTCTCCTGGGTCTCAAGCTGGCTGACTCACTCTACAGACCTTGGGACTTGTTGTCCCTCATAACCCCACGAGCCAGTTCCTTATAATAAGTCTTTTGCTACAGCTAGATAGATGTCAGTCTTACTGATCCTGCTTCCACTTCTTTGGAGAACTGAGACTAATGCATTATGTATCTAGGTGATAACACTAACACTATTAATCACAATAAAAGTAATATATAAAACTTGCTGCTTATTGTAGTGGATGTTTGTTATTTTGTCTGTCTGGTCTTCTTTCTCTTTGGGTTTGGAATTTCTCTTTCCCGTGAGGTTGATCCTTGGGAATATGGTGAGACAAACTCAGCTTCTCCCCAGGTGGCAGAGGTAGGTATAATGAGCGAATCAACACACACTGTCCTTTTCTCTAGTCAGGGTGATTGGTTCCAGAACAGGATCATAATCAAAATAAAGCCAATCAGAATCTTTCTTTGGGTTTTCCTGCAGGACATTTTAGGCAAGCACTCTTCACTGGGATGAAATAAAAGCCCATTTGAGAGTGAAGCCAGGAAAAATCAAGCAGAGTCCAAAGATAATAAGACAGAAACTTGACTGTTTCAGCTCCTGGAACCAGCTGTGCCTAAAGACACTTCAAAATTTTCCAGTTATACTTCTCTTTTGTTTTTAAACTACTTTTAGTTGAGTTTTAGACACTGGCAACTGAATGATACTAATAGCTTTAGTATCATTAGCTTTAGTGTGTCTCAGTTATTCATTTAAGTATTTTGAATATATATATGTATGATATATGTGTGATATATGTATGTATAGTCATTTGATCTTCCTAAACTCACGTAGAATAAATATCATTATTTTCTCATTTTGTGAATAAAGTTATCAAAGTTAAAAAGAGTAACATCCACGGTCATAGCTGGGAGTAGCAAAGGAGAAGACTGAACTCAAAGAAGTGGACCAAGTCTCCCCTGAGACCCAACTCCTACTCAGGTGCTTACTTTGCATAAAACAGAACTTAAATAATCTCATGTAGTTCTAAAAGCATCTGAAGAAGGATTATTTTCCCCATTCTATAGATTTGGACGCTAAGACTTAAAGATAAGTTATTTGCCTAACATGAAATATAGTAGAGTGGACAGAGTAGTACGTGGCGGTGTCTCTCTTTTTAATCACTTAACAGTTTACTCCAGCGTCACTCTGGCACATGTTTGTCTACATACTGATTCTCCCGAGTGTCACTAGGGCATGTGTCATTCAACCAGTCAATTTTTGTACTAAATAAATTTGATAAGACTGTCATTTCTATATTTGCTGTTATCTTATAAAAAGTAATGAAAAATATGCAATTTGTCGCAATCATGTATTAAAAAAATGGTACTGGTAAGTGGTTAATCAACACACACTATACAATGGTACATCTTTTTTCTTTTATAAATAAAGATAATGGGTATAAAAGTAAGTTTTATCCTCAAAGTGCTAAAAATCATTACAACTCTTGAATTTTCTGAGTCTTTCACAACATTACCAGAATAGTTGGTTGACACATTTTTGTTAAAAGAGTATGGGATAGATGTGACCCCCCACAGTGGTCACTCGTGGAACTCAGAGTTAAGGATGAGAGGTTGGGTACCTGGGGAGCCCATCTGGATTTGCTTCCTCCCACTAAGGTAATGAGCAAGGCTTTACTCACTTTTGTCTACCCTGTAGAAGGGATATGTAGATATGTTCAGTCGTAGCAATGTCATAGGGCAAGTCAATTCGACAAAGTGTGTTGGGGGGATGGATGTTGCACAGATTTAATTTAATCTTACCATCACATCCTTTTTATATCTTCATAAGTTATTCTTAAATAAAAATATATTCATGGTAATATTTCTATGCTAGGAAAAAATCTACATTGACATCATATGATTTTATATATGCCTTCAGGAGAAAGATTTGTAATAAGTAGAGCTATAAAAGTAGTAAAAAAGAAGTATAAGAAGTTCTAAAACATGTCTCTTAACAGATCCACTCATTTCTCTTGGGATGTGTGGGGCAACGTCCCCATTTTTATGACTGCTAAACTTGAAAGTTAACAGTCAATTTTTTACTGCTAAATAAGAAAAAACATGTTAGTTTCATCAGAATAAGGTTGCAATAATGAAATTACTGTTTGGTATTTGTAGATGGTACAGTAAGAGAAAGAACGTTGTATTTTACTGTAAATAGGGCATTTTGGGATATCTATGTCGATTTGTTGACCATTCTTTCCTTGTGGCTAATGGTACTGAGTTGCCCAGGTTGCTCCCAGACAAAGGGTTGAAGATTACCCGTCCCTGGTTGTGAAATATGCAAAATTTTTTCCTCTTATGCAAGTGACCACAAAATAAAAACCTTAAATGTCTTGTTTTATAGTCCCTGTGGCTGCCAATCAAATGTTTACCAACTTTCAGACTTTGGTTTTTCTGAGCATGGAACATAAAATTTCTCATTTTTAATAAGCACGTTGGGTCATAGAAGGGAATAGGCACTGTTGTCTATTCTTTTGTTATCTTCACAAAGTGAGTAAAATCTGGGGTTAACTAATGCCTGATGTTAGCAGAAACGGAAATGAGAATTCTATCAAAGAGACAAGTGTTGTTGAAAACTGTACTAAATAAAAAGTCTATCTTGATAGAGATTTTGTTTACTAAGTTAAATTTCAAGTAAGGCCATTTTTGTCTCCTATTTTGAGAATGTTTTACAGATTGGTGATTAAACACAAGTACTTTGCATGAGCTACATCTATCCTCAGTTCTTTTTTTTTTTTTTTTGCTTTGAGGCTGGGTCTTGCCAAGACTCTCAAACTTGGAATCCTCCTGCCTCACCATCCCAGAGTGCTAGCAGTAATCCTGAGCTGTCATTACCAGAAGCAGTCGAAGGAATATCCAAGTTTCCTCCTCCTTCTCTCCCTCTCTCCCTTCCTCCTCCTTTTCTTCTTCTTCTACTTCCTCCTCCTCCTCTTCTTCATCTTCTTCTTTTTTCCTTCTTTCTTCTTCTCCTTCTCCTTCTTTCTCCCTCTTCCCTCTATCAAAGCTAAGGAGACTGAGGTTGAGTTTTGAGGAAATAGCTACAAAAGTTCATCCATTAGTGCTTGGAGAGGAGGAAGCTCCAGGAAAACCCTTAAACAAAGACACAGATCTGGTATACTAGATGAAGGATAGGAGTATAGGAAGACAAGAGGATTGCTTTAAAATTTCACCCTTTGAGATAGATCTTTTGCAAATGGGAAGGGAACCAAGAGATGCAGGGGAGGAGAATTAAGAAAAAAGAAAAAAAAATTAAGATGTGTTATGTATATGTATCAACTCCAAAAGAGCTATCTCCAGACAGAGACCTGGAGTGCAGAAGTCCTGTGTTTACTCATCAGTACTCAAAAAAATCCTGAAACTGGAGATTCTCCTGAGGAGTGCACAGTCAACGGAAGGATCTTTATAAGGAAAAGAAAATGAGCAGGGGAGTAGGAGATGTGACAATGAAGATGGAAGCAGAGGTAAGGGTGATGAGGATGCCTCGGGGTGTCAGGATCAAAGATATAACAGGCAGCCACTAGAAGCTGGCAAATGCAGGGCCTCCCCTAGAGCCCCTGGAAGGAATGTGGGTCGGCTGATGCTTTGATTGTAACCCAATGAGATCCATTTCATACTTCCAACATCCAGAAGTATAAAGAAATTAGCTTGTATTTTTTAATCACCAAATTCATATCACCAAGTCATTTGTTGCAGTAGCAATAGGAAACCAATACACCTGTAAACACCTTTTGCTCTTTATCTGGTACAGTTTTCAAGAAACCCTGGCTTGGGACTCAAGAGTTCTGGAACACTTCAGGTTTTCCATTTCAGGCACAGATCTCAAAGCAGTGTTTGTAATGTTAAGTATGGTTGAGTGTTGAGTTAATAAGATAAAATGTGTACCAAAGCTTTTCACTGATTTCTGTTTCTTTAGTCTTATAATTTCCACTTTTTTGTAATTGGAAGACCAAAGCTCATGGTGATTAGAGAAAGAAGTTTCCTCTAATGCTGGCCAGCACTCACCTGTATGTATTTAGTAACACAATCTCTCCCTTCTGCTCGCCACTCCGCTTTGATTATCTAGCAGTCCAGCAGCTAGTCCACACACAAAAGGGGCCCTGAGCCATGTTCTGATGGCAGCAAAGATGCAGAACTGGAGATAAAGACCATTTCCTCGCTGTCTTTGCTGCCATTCACCACACAGCACCTGGCTGAAGACTGGTCTTCACAGACATGAAGTTTATTTCCTCTTGGTTACACCTTCCGTAGCCTGGATCCTTGCATGGGTCATATTGATATGTCACATTTGGAAGTCGACGTGACTACACACATGTTCGCAAATTATTATTCAAATATGACATCCAATAAACCAAAATGAGGAGAAAATTCTTAAATATTCTACAGCCCAAGGGCTTCCTGACTCAGCCATACATTGTGGTGCAATTAGCTAGCCCTTCCCTACAAACACTTCTTTCCGGTTTATAGCAATGAATGCCTCGCTTAATGCTTCAGATGGATTTTCCTTTTGGGGTTCAAGCCACCTCTATCCTTATTTACAAGCTTCTTTAATTTCAAATCCTGGAGCACGCAGGCCGAGATCTTCAGTCCTACTTTCCCAGAGAAACTTAGACTTCTTAGAGTAGATCTATTTCCTTCCACAGAGATTGTTTAATGGTTCTGTTGATGGAATTTCTAGGGCAATCCACGTTCATGCCACCTACATTGACATGTGGAGCCTGCACAATTGATTCTTTTCAAGATCACAGTGACTGACCCAGACTTTCTTTATGTCAGGGAAGCATTATCTTATTAAAATGTTTAATCACTGCATTTAATCTCTGCCTGACTGAGAACCTCTTTTATTTACGTTGTGTCGAAGTCACTTTTATTTATATCGTGTTGAATTGGCGACTTCTTTCCACCAGTTCTCATTTTGCCTTTTAGAGCTCTCTGCACAATGGGAGGGATGTGTAATGACTTCTTCCCCCCCCCCCCGGGTGAGACTTTGTTTCTCTCATCAAACGTAGTTTCCACCTATCTCTAATCTACGTTATGACAAAGTTTCTTTCTTCATCATGGAGGACAGTTCCAGCTGAGCAAGGCCCAGTGTTGATTTAGTCCACACAGGATTAAATATGTTAATTCTCTCCCTTCTGAATTGCATCGTTGCTGCTAACGCAGTGTGGGGATGAGTTCACTCTTTTAGAAGCAACTTCTCATTGTTAATTCCTTGGGCTCGTAGCCAGGAAAAAAATTTCTTTCTTGTTGTGTGGCCTGGGTCTGAGAACTCATTGTATCCCCATCACCTTTCTTCTTGTTATAGTCAGCCTGAATTCCAATTCCTTCAACGACATATTACTTATTTTTGAATTATTTTCAGTCTTGATGGTAATGCTTTCTTTGTTGCCATTCAAATTTTTAAAAATTTGAGTCCTGATATACATTGGATATCTCTTCAGCTTGCCATCCTTCTTTTAGTTAGAATTCTTCGTGGGAAGTTGTAATGTTCTTGTCGGCAAAGAATACTAGTTTAAGAGACATAAAATTCTAAATTAAAAATCTTTATTTTGTTGTAATAGTTGTGTGACTTTGAATATATTGCCTTGCATCAGTTTTCTCCTCTATATCACTGGAATTCGATTATTGTTTGTATATTTTTTAGCATGTGTGCATGCATGTACATATGTGAGTGTGGAATTCATTTAGGCATTACATGTACAGGTATGACGTGTTTATTCCTGTGTATCTTACATGCATAGGAGTATGCATATATGTATCACGTTTCTGTATGTGCTTATATGTATGTGTACATGTGTGTACATGTGTATATGCATATAAGTTGAAGCATATTAGATGTGTCTATGTGCATATGTGAGCTATGGTTATGTGCATGTGTGCATGTAATTGTGTGAATGTTTTGAAATATTTTAGATTAGCAATGGTACAGTAAAACATAATTAACAAAACAAATCAATTTGACTACAACAATTACACATGATACACTGCTGTATCAGAATAGTGCCTCAAACTTTACTGGGCATCATGAATATTCCTTGCAAACTCTCCAGTAAATGTAAGTAAAAGAAAAATGACATAATCTTGGTATGATTTGAACTTTACTAACCTATCTTGCTCCCTAGTGATCATCTTTTTACTTCCTAAATATTTACTAACTTTTACACTCTAAAGTTTTGCCAGAGATCCATCCAGTCTCTTTGGTAAGTATTTTAAAGAACTGAACTGCTTTCTCCTTTTTGAAAGTGGAAACATTTATTTGCCCTTTTCCCACCTGCCTGCAAGAGTCCTGTTCTCCATAGTTCTTCAAAGATGACTATTTGTGGTTCGCTTATGTCATCTGAGCCTTCTTTTGGTCTTGTGGAGTGAAGCCTTTCTTGGCCTTCAAAGTCCTTTAAAATGTGCATTTTTTTTCTAGCTTCTTTACCTAGCTTGGACTTTAATGTCTTTATCCCAATATTTGTTTGTGCCTTTTAAATCTGACAACTAAGCTTCTTAACTGATGCATTAATCAAGATTCCCTTGATAAGAAATGCGAGAAATCTAATTTAAACCCTTAAGATATAAAAAAGAGCACCTTGGATAAGTAGCTGAGAGATTCAGGGGTGAGGCTTGTTTCCAACATAGTTGAAGCCAGGGACCCAGAAGATGTCATCGGGAGCCCAGGTTTTTTGCCATATTGGGACCTGATTCCTTCTGTGGGTGGGCTTACCACATGGTAGGGAAGATAACTACTAAATTTTATTCAGTTCTAGAGTGAAGATAGACGCCTTCTCTCAGCATCCATGTATCACAGCTGGGCTTGAGTATCAGTCCAGTTTTGCTTGACTGCGGCATCATAGCCATGGGCCAGGGGAGGCTGGGCACTGCGGCCATCACTACCCCCCCGGAGAAGCAGGAGGCAAGCAGGGCTATGCAACAGTCACCTGCTACCTTAGAAAAAAGACCTGAGAAGCTTTGCTCCTGCCTCTCTTCTGTATATAAACTTCACAGTATTCTCCCCAAATCATTCTTTTGCTCTTTGCATACTTGTAGAAAGCTAGCTGTTTTCATCTTCCTTGGAGATTTTCTTAAGATATATTTAATTTTCTTAGTATTGATTTTCATTTGTTGTGATTGCATTTTGGTCTTTTCACTTTTTTTTTTGTATATGACATCTTTATAATGTTTTTGTTTATCTAAGCACTGATTGAGTGCAAAAGCTTTCTTAGCTGCCTCTTTTCCTCCACGATTGGACTCTCAGAACTGCATGTTTAAGGGCCTACTACTGTTCTTTGCTTTTCCAGTGTCTGGTTGAGACATCATGACTAACTTCTCTCTGGAACCCTGGAAATTATCTTCTGTTAGTCTGGGGGCATACATCTATCTTTGCTTTAAGTTTAGAGCTCTGGCTATACTAGATTGTAGGATGCTATGACTCATCTCCTCTCTCCCCCGAAGGTCCTATGGTGTCTATTTCGTCAAGCTAAGTATTCTTAGCTGGTCAAAATCAGTTCCTAAGTAGTAACTCCCTCTCACTGCTTTTTCTGCTTCCTGAAAGATGAAGTTGCCAGTAAGATATATCTAATGTGTTGCTTTTAACCGACTGTGACTTCCCGGAGATGTCTAGATAAGCACAATCCTTCATACCTCTGCAGCTTGCTTCTGTTGACTGTACCAGATTGGTGATCTACGTCAGGATGTGATTGTCCTTTCTCTTTCCTTGGAAGGGCTGTTTTACTGTCCTCGCCTCCTATTGCCAACGGTAGTATCATTTTTATGCTTTCTGTTTTTTTTTTTTTTTTAATGGTCTCTGTTTTTATCTCTACCAGGGCTCTTCATCGCTCTGCTGTCCCTAATTCTGGGGTTTTTGCCAAGAAATATATCTTCTCGACACAGAGTTTTATTCCTTTTTGCACATCGTAGTAGCTTCCATGAGAAATGCTTCTTGTGAGCCCTATTTTGCCAAGGTGTAAAAATGTCTATGACGGGTGTTGATTTTTTCTAGTGGACATCAGATTGTGTGTTTAGTACACTGGTATTCAAGCACCGAGGATTCCAAGTGCTATGCCCTTCTGTCTCCCGAGTTATTTTCTGTTGTGAGTTACTAGGTATGGTCCACACTGGTTTCAAACTTAGGAGTTGGACCTGGGCATTCTCTCCTCTTTCTTAATTCCATTTTTTCAGATCAATATCCTGTAGAACAGAATGACAAATGCTAATAAGCATATTCTTCTCCTTAGCAAAATAAATCAAATCTTATTACACGTGCAAAGGGAATAATTCTTGTTTTTCTTTTGTTGTACTGGAAAGGTGTGTTATGAAATAATACTTAAAATACTGCTCATACATTGGGTTTGTTGAATTACTTTTTAAAAAACACTAGTGATTATTGTAATGGAGACCTATGTGTATCTAACTGGTATTTGACTTGATCCCACAACAGGAACAAAGCTATTCACATCTATTCACATCACATCACATCATATGGAGTTTTAAGGGCTGTCTCTCCCCAAGAGCTGAAGCAGTATAACTTGAGAAGTGAAAAATGGCACACAGTACTAAGAAAATAATTTTTTCATGGCGTGGCCAGTGCCTGCTAAGTCTGGGGGCTCATAGGTTGAGAAGTGTAGAAGCTCAGAAGGTGGACTTCTATCTCTGTCTTCTCTTGCTTCTGTCTCTCACTTGCTCCTGCATTTAATTTGCCCCACCTTTGCTTTTCATCCCAGATACTTCCCTTGCCCTTATTCTATTTCTGCCCTTTTCTGTGAACTTAAGCCCTACTTGGACTTAAGCCCACATGTAGTCCTTCCACAGCCTCTTCTATCTTCTTTTGTAGCCTCCTGCAGGCTCCCAGCCTTTGGTGAGAGTTTTGGACATGACTGAGGATGTTCAGTGCTTACCAGTTTCATTTGTACCTCCTGGGGTAGAAGTGAAGAACAAGAGGAAAGGAAGAAGTGGCACCCAAGATTCAGAAAATAATTAAGGAGGCATCAAACTCCTTTGTTTGCATGCATGTCCTAAAATTCAGATAAAATCAATTTAAAGGATCTGACAGGCCGTCAAGATGAAAGTCTCATAGAAGAACTAGGATTTGTAACAATCAGGACTCAGTCCAAGATTTGAGAAACTCTCCTAAGCTCTAGTGAGTCCTTTACCACCTTTGAGCCTTTGTTTCCTTTATAGGAAGATGAGGATGGCACTGCCTATTGTGCCAGTGGAACTTCTGGCAAGCAGACTTCCTGAGGAAAGTACTGCAGGATTATTAGTGACAGTTCTTGGGATCAACATCTATGGACTCTAGGGGGCCAAACTCAGAATCGGATAGAGGAAAAGTCACGCTTGGGTTTGTCCTGCACCAGTGTGGGATGCTTAGACATTATACCTCTGCTTTCTTCTGTCATTGGATACAGGCTCTTTGGGGAAGGATGGGTCTGGTGACCATGGAAGAGGCTGCTGTCTGTTTACTCTAGCCTTCTCAGGAGTAGGGGCAAAAAGTCTGTTCTCGAGGGGTACCTGGGTAGTATCTTTCTCTCTCTCTCTCCCTCTGTCTCTCAGTCTCTCTAGTTCTTCTCTATTAAACAGGGTTCTATATGAGAAATTATTTTGTTAACTATGAAGCTTACCAGAAATATTAATTCATTTAATAATCGTACCATGAGCATCCAACATCTATTAAGGGTCTACTCTATGACAGCTACTTGATAGTAATAAAAATAATGAACCTGAATTTTTTTTTTTTGTGATATATGCTATTTCTTCTTTCAAACTGATAGTCTTCTAGACCCTTGGCTGTGGTCCCCCGTCAACCACTGAAGCATGAGATTACAGCTCACATGGATGCTAACTATGCACAGAGCTCTGGAAAACGAAGCTTTTTGCCATAAAATTATTCCCTGGCGTTTCAAATACCATAAGTGCAGAATATTTATGGAAATTGTTAAGCTAGATAATTGCTAATATATAATTTTTAATACACTATGACATAGTTGCAGCAATAAAATTTACATATTTTAGTACTTCTTGAGGAACAGAATTAAAAATACTTTTAAGTGAAAACACTCTCCTTGGAAAATACATATATAGTACAATAACTGAGCCTCAGGAAAAATAAATAAAGGAGAATGCCATTTGATATATTTTATTATCATTGGGGGAGCCAAAAACAAGTCATATTTAATGGAGTTTCATTGTATAGCTGTGGAATTTCCCCCAGAGTTTTATTAAAAGCTTTAACATAGTTTGAACTTCTCAGAGAAGTAAATGGCCTGTCCAAGGTCTGAGTCAGCATTTTAAGTAAATATGCTAATTCCCAAGCTCAACAAAGAAAAATGCTACTTTGAGTGCCTTTTCCATTTAAAAACAACTTTTTAATTCATAAACTGCTCAATAAAATCTAACTGAATATTTTGATTAGTTATATTTAAATTTGCACTTCTGCAACAGTCTCAGAGCGGTGTTCTCATTGACTGGTCACGGTAAGAAGATCAAATTTGTAGTTCATGAATTAAGAAAAGATGCATTAGATGTTGAAGCAAAGCTTAGTACAAGTCACAATACTGATCATTTTGTATTTGTACCATGGTTTATCTTTTTAAAAAGGATGAACCACATACTCCCTTGTTGCCTTCAAAAATGTTAGCTATATCTATGCATGCAAATAAAAATGGAGAATGAAGAAATACATATGGAAAATCCATTTTCGTAGTTTCTGTATCCTCTTTCTCCTTTTAGTACATGTGATCTTAGCCAAAAGGCTGAGAGGCCATCATTCCCCTTTTAGAAACCTGGCATGTGGGACACAAAATTCTATGATCTCGCCATTGAAAGTGTCTATTTTGAAGCAGAAGGACTGGGATGGCCTGGCTGCTTATTAGAACTGCCAAGATTCAGGCCAGGCTCCACCTCAAACTTGCTGAGTAGGGAGGTACATTGAACAAGCCTCCCCAGTTAACTGGCACAGTAAAGTATGAAAAACATTATTTGTAATTTTTTGTGTCTCTAATGGATCGATGTTACAATTCTACTTCTTTCTCAAATTATACAAATGGCTCCTTCTTCCCTTTCAGTTAGGAGGTTATATTTAGTAGTATTTAAAAATAAATGTAAGCATAAAATATTCGGAGGTATAAAACTCAATACAGAAATGAGTCTTTGAATTTAATTTATGATTTAGGTTCTGAGTTACTGAAAGTGTAGTGTAGAGCTAGGAAGCTTCTCTTTGAATAAAAATATTCAAGTTATCCAATTATAAAATATGACTAATAAATTTGCATATCTTTGGCCTTTTCCATGAGAATGGTTTCCTAGAATGCTACATGGAGGATTCAGGAAGGAGAGAACACATTTCCCATCAAATAACATTATTTGACCATTGCTGGTATAGGACAACACCTCATGGAATATTTTCTCATTTCTCTGCATTAGTGGAATTTTGAAACAATGCTTTCTCCCACTTACTTGATTTCCAGCAGGTAGCATAAGAGGATTTGCCATCCTGTTCAGTTTCTGATTCTCATATTATTGACTTTACTCTCCAGAGAGATGAAATAAGGCCTTGAATGCAATGGATGCTAAGGTTGAAGCCCTTCTTATGTCATTTAGAGATTGTTTTTAGATTAAGGATCATTTGACCTGGAGCTATAGTGCTTGCTTTATTATCTGATCATGGTGCCTCCAATAAGAGGTTATTCGATGCTTTCAGCACATTACTTGCCTATGTCATTGCAAAGCTTCTTGCTTCAGAAGATCTCTCAGCAGGGTTAGAGCGAGGTAAAGAGCTTAAATAAGCAAGCTATATTTATCAGTAATGAACAACAGTAAATGTTCTACTCAGCAAATTAAAGTGATAGCTCCAAATACATGAGAACAGAACTGATTTTATATTTTAAAATTTATTTACTAGTGTATTAGTATGAGCAGATAATACTGTATTACTAAGAATAGAGATTTGTATAATAGTCTCACTGGAGTCCATCTAAATAGGTCGGTAAAATGATGATATCTTTACGTTAAAATAATTTAGTTACACTAAAACGCCACATATTGTATTCTGAGGTGAGAAAATCATGGAAAAGTGGGAATGTCTATAAACAGCTTGAACAAGATAATGTAGATAAAGCTATCCATAAATTGAAAGTAAAATAAGGATCATTGTTTGGTAAGGCTAAGGTTTCTTCAAGATTTTAGGTGGCTCAATCTAAAGATGATTTCAACTGTAAACGGTGCAACCAAGCCTCAGTGCAGTGACCAGGAGACTAAGACAGTGGCAGGAGCTAAGGAGGTGATAGATAGCAAAATGCACCCGACCTGCAGACAATGCTTTACAGCTGCAGTCATGTTAAAGGCCAGACAACACTTGCTCTGCACGTTAGCAGCTAACTCTAAAACTCGAGTTGCTTAGTTAATGGAGTTTTTGCTTTCCTTTGCATGAAGACTTTCCATACCCTATTGCTACTTTTTCCCTAACACATTACTTGGAAGTCACAGGTGATTATTATATATCTGTTAGTGAGAACGAAATTTAAGACTATTTTAGGAAATGATTATAACACGGCCTCGGATAGGGACGTAATAAAAGAGGTCATGGTCTCTTAACTGAGTTCTGCAAAAAACTTAAATAAAGCAATTTTAGACAGACCACCGATTTTCTGTCTTTTTTTGCTTTCTCTTACATAACTGAGAAATACAGCTCTGGCAAAAAGACACAAGCCCAATGGAGATCAAAGAAACGTCTAGGTATTGCATTTTCTTAGACACTGATATGAAATAGGGTCTCATAATAGAAAACAGTTGTCTGTCTTACAGAAATAGAAAACTATTTCATATATAGTCATCATTCAAAGGCAGTATGTTTAGATATTTTCCATATGACCAAACGGCTTCTATCTGAACAACAATATGTGTTAATGGACTCGGACAATAGGCTTCAAATTGTTATAATGGAGTTACAGCAGATTTCGTCTGGGCTGTAAAAGTGAAGATGTAAAAATAGACCGGTCGTCTTAATGTGTGACTCACACTCAGGAAGGCATGTGCTTTTCCAGTAGCAGTAATGGATCTGACCGGATCCATTTCTAGCATCCTGCCCAGCAGTAGTTCCTGGGGGCATCTCTGTTCCCCAAGGACTTGTGACCAGCAGTGCCCAACTGATTTCCGGGTAAGAAGTTGTTGTGCCTATTTATACAGGTATGGAGTGACTGGTGAGATAATATAATGGAGGAGAACATTAAATATGCACGTTATCTTTATTAAAATAGAGAGGATGTGAGTGACCATTACTGGGACAACAATTCTGTCTGCAAAAACATTATATAATTGCAATTGCGGAACTCTGGAAAGCAAGTAAATGTCTTGTTGGGAAGCCACAAATTATTAGTTGTAAAAAAATTAACTAAGTGTAACAATTAGCCTAGATGGCATATGAATTTGCCATCAAGGAAATACAAATGGATAGATTATTCCACAAACATTAATAGAAGGAGGAACAAAACACAGAAAGGAACAAATGTTTTGTTAATTAAAAGACGAAAGAGGGTAAAATATAAATGGGCAAAGAGGAGAATCTAAATTAAAACTGATATTTGCCTACCTTAGAACTAAGTCAGTTTATTACTTAAAGTCCATTTGCTTGTGTTACAAATTGAAGTTCTCTGGCCTTTCATTCCAGGTTTATGGGAGAAGAGATGAAATAGAAGCTGTTCCATGTTTCTCAGGTGGGAGGGAGGGTGGAAATCAACACAGTTTATTCAGAGTCAGCCTTAGTTGAGCACTTTCTTTGCTGTAGTAGAACTCTGGGTAGGGAAGAAACTTTATAAAAAAAATGAGGAAATGTTGCTGCTCAGACAGTCTAAGTGGAAGCTAAAAGCATTCGTAAATGTTCAATGTAAAGAAGTATAAGCCAGTGAAAATTGATACAATTAGAATTATATTTAGGTTAAGCCATTTAGAAATGACCTTCGAATACAACGGCCACTGGTATTTGAAATGGCATTTGTGGCAAAGATAGCTTACTATCCATGAAAGATTCATGCATCTCTTCTTTAATATGGCTTTGCTGCTGGGATATACCTGTCCAACCCGCAGTTACAGCTAGGTGGAGTCTTGTGTCCGATTCTTGTTAATAGAATGTGTCATGGTCGTAGTCCATGAGAGCTGCTATAACAGTTTATAGACTGGAAGGATTATAAAGAACAGAAATTTATTGCATATAGGTTTGGAGACTGGAAATACAATATCATAGCACTGAAAAATTTCACATCTGATAAAGGATCATTTCCTTGTTCTTAGATGGCCATCTCGCATACGGAAAAGAGAGAACCCTCCGGGGGCCCCCTTATCAGGACAGTAAACCCAATCTTAAGAGTTCCACCCTTATGAGCTAATCACCTCTCAAGGGTGCCATCTCTTAATACCTTCACTTCAGGGGTTTGGGCTGTAATATATGAATTTTGTAAAAAAAAAAAAAAAGAAAATAAATAAAAAATAAAAAATATGAATTTTGCAGGACACAAACAAGCAGAACACTAGCAGAAATGATATTCTAACTTTCCACCAGTGAACAATCTCTACTTTTTTACTATCTATTTGCTGGAAGCAAAAGATTCCCAGGTCCCAGAAGGTGGCGTGGCTATGATTGGAAAAAGCTCGGGGCTCTAAGGCACTGCTTGGGAAGCTACTTCTTTAACATCTGCACTGGACTGTTGCATGAAGAAGGAAATGATGTCTACGTGCCTAGCCACTAAAACTTTCTGGGTCGTCTGTTAGATCAGTGGACTACGCCTTTTAGATTGAGGTTTTTAAAATATTCAGATAAGATAATAAAGATTACCCGGGAAAATAGCGTTAGATGATCAACTTTCTTGAAGTTTCTAGTTGAAGAAAAACCACCTGGTAAATGTCAGAACCTGCTTATTTCTTGAAAAGTCCGCCTGACATTTTCTACGATATTCTTTCCTCCCACAGCACCGCGTGTTTGCTAATGTTTTTCTCACCAAACCTAATCTTTAGCCTCACTAATTTACAAAGATTTCCCAACCTCTGCTACAGAATAAACTGGTTGGCTTGACATCTTCGTTGATTTCATTAGTTCTTCATTATCAAATTTTAAGTAAATTAACACATAAATGGAAGCAGTTTTATTTCTTTAAACCATACCTTATTGAAACCCTTCAAAACCAAGTGTCCTCGATATAAATTATGCTAACCAGCTCCCAGAGGTTTCCCTCATTTGCCATAAAGTTTCTAGACATGTTTTTCCTATCGCTCCATTTTCCCTATTCTCACTTATTGCTTTGCCCTCATCTCTGTTTCTTAAGTCACATCGGGATTGCTCACCACTTGGTTTCCTTGTTACACAATTGTGCTGTAACTTACATTTCACTTTTTTGGCAGGTGCTCATCTGAGTGGTGGTTTGCTCCATGTGAAGAATCTTAAAGCTTCAACTGTGGGAATATTTAGATAGTCTAAATGTTCAGATGTCTCTTTCCTTTGAACTTTCCCTCGTCTTTTCACCTGCAAAGTATATAGGTTAACTTCTCTGGGAAAGAAACCTTTCAAATAGGTAAAAGAGAAAGTGATAACGTAATTTGCAAGATTCCAATCACTTTCTAAAATGCTTTTAAGGGGTTGGGAATTTAGCTCAGTGGTAGAGCACTTGCCTAGCAAGCCAAGATCTCTGAGTTCCATCCCCAGCAACTTAAAAAGTGCTTTTAAATTCCACACTGGAGAAAGAAACTAAGAATCAAATAATATTCTCGTGGGGCAGGAGCCCCTTATAATGTGAATGAATCCTTTCAAAGCGGAGGTTCTGTTTATCCAATAATCTATTCTTTAGGTCAACATTTTTCACTTCTCAGATTACAAAATTAAAGATGCTTAGTAAAAAAAGTAGAAAAAGTCAGAAAAAAGGTACAGCAAAGAAAAATATCAAAAAATGACATGTATGTCCCAATAAATCAAAGACCCCTTTACATACAGGCCAGCCTTTTTTTTTTTTTTCTGTATATATCACTGCTTACTTTTCTGGCTTGTTTTAACTGTTTATTTTTAATTTTAATAATATAAATAGTTACATTGTAAAATGTAAACAATAAACAAGTACATGCAATATAAACAGGAAATTTACCTTCACTTTGCATAGCCCAACTACCTTGTCTAAAGTAAACACTTTCTGATTTAAAGTGTGACCCTCCAGTTCTGTCCTCTTTTATTTAGGTAGGTAGGTTATATTTGTGCATGCATATACTTTCAAAAATAATATATATATATATACACATATATTTGATGCATATTCTACATATGTCATATATCTGATTTATACATTTTTACTTAGTATTATATTGAGAGAACTTTCTTGGTAAAAAAAACTTAATAAAAATGTATTTCATCATACAACAGTTTCACAATTCACTAGATCATGGCATATTGATAAGACAAATTATTTAACTATTTTAAACTTTAACACTGCTATGGACATCATTGTACATGCATCTTTTCATCTATCTCTTTAAAACAGATTCATAAATTAAAATAGGTAGATAAAGCATTTAAATTATTTCATGATACTTGATGTAAATATTTCCCTCTATTTTAATAAATATATCCCTTCAATAGATATACATTAGTTTTAGTATTTCTTGATTTTTACAAATCTGGAAGACAGAGTAGAGACAGAAATCCCTTTTCATCCTCTACCCTAAGAATTTATCACCTGAAAGCAACGTGAATTAGAAGTATTGCCGAATAGCGGTTCCCAACCTGTACTGCATGTTCACCTAGAGATTACTAAAAAATACTGATGCGTGGCTCCGACCTCTCACATCTCCTGACTTAATTGGGATGGGTAGAAACTGAACAGTGGGAGTTTTAAAAGCTCCCCAGGTGGTTCTAATGTGCAGCAAAATTTGGAAACTGCTGTCAGACAATATTCAGTCACTGGAAGACACCCAGAAACATGTGGCTGAGAGGTCAAATGAAGGTCACTGGACAGATTCTGTGCTTGCTATTTAGTAGGCAAAGTATTTCTTTTGGTGGTGAAAACACCGCTGATAGCATTCAATACTATTAATCACCTTGACTCTCAAATAAAATAAATCCAACTAGAAAAATAGGATCAACCTAACCTAATGCTGTAATACTCTCAAGCATTAGATTTGTAAAAGCATCTTTCCCCAGAGACTGCTGGAGTGTTTGGAAAAAAGCCTCCCCTTTTTGCAAATTGATTTTTGTCTTGGCTGCAGTGTTTGCTTGTTTAAGCATTAATGACTTGATTTGGAAAGAAATAGCTTCCTGTATGGCCTGGATTAAGAAGAGTCATCTTTACTCCTGCCAGAAATTGTGTATAAATGCTAGCATGTAAACAGTGCAACCCGTGACATTTTTTTACACCCAAGCAAGCAAGGTGACCCACACAGCTTAAGGGCTAAAAGAAACATGAGAGCCGTAATGCAGAGTTACAGTCGGAAGTGCTCAATTTCCCTCGGGACCATGGGGAACGCTGCCTGTTGTTTGTAGATTGGCCTATTACTGGAATACATTTGCCCATAGTTAATCCTCAAAGTAATTAAATGAAAGGAAGCGATTAAATCACCAAGAAAAAAGTGATTGCTGTATCTCAGGGATTCAGGCCTAGCGAGATTTTCATTAATTAGTTAGACTTGAATATTATAGAGGCATCTTCCAGCTAACATAGGCTACTGAGCGTGTGTGTGTGTGTGTGTGTGTGTGTGTGTGTGTGTGTATGTATGGGAGAACAAATAATGGTGAAAGATAAAACTAAGAATGGGAGGTTTTAACAGATTCTCTGGTAGAATTATAGGAGGCTCTGCTGTGCTACATAGCTTATACGATGCTATGCCAATTTAGAAAGGCAGTATTCTATGTTCTCCCCAATTTCTTACAAATGAAAACGTTGGTTAATTAAACTGATTTGAGCGGTAGAACTCAGAGATACTAATGTTTCTTTGGTAAATGTGAATTTTATCATGCCACTTTCATTTTTGGTGGATCCAGTAAAACTCGTTGTTAATCTTCACTATTTTCCTGTTGCTTAATCTGGGGGAAGTTACTTGACCTTTCAAAATTTCTTAAAAATTAGAGACTAGGCTGTATGATTTTAAAGTTTTTCCTAGCTTTCCAAAACTACTGTTCCAAAAAAATACAAAAACACAACCAAAAAGTACATATGAGAGGATAAAAATTCAAGTTACCATCAAAGTAAATACAAGTAGAACATAAAACATGCAAAATAAAATATGCTACATTCATATCTGTGATCCTCACAAAATATTTTATGTTCCTTAAGAACTTTGGACTCTGAGTCAAAACCCTAATTAAAGTGAACTAGAATCTTCCAAAGATATCCATTTTTCCACCCTTCTTTGCATTTTTCAATGATTTCGTACATAGAAAATGCATTACATTTTCAAGTTATAATGCATTTAAATGAGGTAGTTCTAAATAGTTACCAAAAATTGTTCTTTTTAAGTAACAGTCTGTATTTAGAAGTAACTTTAAGACAGAAAATTAGATAATGAATCCCATCTTTGTGGCAAGAAGAAAATAAAGTGTTTACTCTTTGGAGACAGTGCATTAAATCTTTTAGGCTATCTGTGTATTCTTAGAAACTTCTATTCTTTTTTTTTTTTCTTTAAACTTCTATCTTTTAATGCTTTGAAAAAAATTATAATGGTTCTTTCAGTGTAAAATGATCTGATCTTTCCATACTGGTTTTGTTATTTGGGCTGAATTAGCTAACAAGGTAGACGGCTGCACACTTGATTTGGTCATGGTGATTGGTGAGATGGGTAGACAAAATTATTTGACTGACTAGAATACTTTTAGCATTGCATGCATTGGTGTAATTTTAGTGAACACTAACAGGCTTTTGCCATGTTCCTTATCACATATGAGGGGCACAAAGATCTGCCCCACCCATACTTGTTCTTTCGAAACAAATGGTAAAGTAGATTGAGGAACAAAAAGAGACAAAACTGTATAGCATAGACTTGTATTCCAATAGGATTAAAACCAAATTGCTTTGAGACAGCAGAGGAAGAAAAAACTCCATTAGACTGAAGTTACTGGATGGGATAGAGTTGGGTGTAATTTCATGTGTAAGCAAAATTTTGAAGTTATATCATAACTTTTAATCATTAGAGATGAGCAAAGTGAAAGTATAATGTGAAAATATGTGGCATATCTAGAAAATAAGGTACAGTCTGCGGGCTTGGGCCATGGATGAGATTGATGGACATGATGAGTAACAGAGTACAGGGGTAAAGAAAATGATATTGGAGCCAGACTTTGAAGGGCTTTGATTTTACTGCCAGAGAAAACTGTTGGAGGATCAAAGGGAGAGTGGGTGCTTACCACTATTAACTGCCCTAAATGTTACAGGAAAGAGGTGATCCAGGCAACGATGTACTGAGTTTTAAGACAACTAAAAGGAAATAGAGAAAGACAAAACATCCTATAGGGACTGAGAAAATGGAGGGTTTTTGTGCTCACATAGTGAGAGATAAAACTCAATGAGTGTTAGAGCAGCAGAGATCCAATAATACTTCTCTTTTAAACCAGAGATTCAGCCTTATGTGTCATTTGTCTTAAGGAAAGACAAATGTCATTTGTGCCTTATGTGTCATTTGTGCTTCAGAAAAGAGGAGGTGGCTCTTAATTTCTGGAAAAGATAAAGGGAAGCAGCAAAGAATTGCACAGATGCAAAGATATATACAAGCTTTAGAAGAGTGTGAAGGAAAGAATCGTTGTGTTATGCACATGTGTAACTATGAGGAACTCACTATGTGCAACTCATATGTGTAAACAGGACCGACTGAAAACAACTACATTAGAAGCTTACTAAATTCATGTGCAAATTGTGGTGCTGAAAATCCACGAGATTGAAGTAGAACATAGAAGACTTTCAATTTTTCATACCTCATGGTAAACAATGGGTTCAAAATTTATCCCAATAGAAAATTACTACAAAAGCTGTAAAATTCCCAAAGAGGTTATATTCCCCAAATCTCATTTCGTATTAACATGGAGAATGGTGGACAAGGCTGAGCCTTTCAGAGACGACAAAGTCAAGGTCAATGGAAAGCGAAGGATGAGAGTTCTTCTCCAGTAGCAGAAGCAGTGTAATGTAGATCCTGCGCCTGGCCCAGCATAAGGGGCTTTTCCTCTTGTAGTAGCATCTCAGAACTGCTATGGACTGCTAGCTGCTTACTACTCTTCCCTTTTCCAAAGCTGAGTTTCTATTGCAAAGATCCTCGCTCACCCTGTGCCACTGTTTGAAGGTTGCTTTTTGGTATGGAAATTGCAGGTTTGTGAGAACCTCTCCCAGACCGAAGGGAAGGACTGTACAGGACCCAAGGACCAGGAGAATCTGGGTTGGATGATTTGCTTGGTTCTCTTCTCCAAGAAAAATGTTAATGTTTGGGAAAATAAGTGAAAGATGCAGCCCAGAAGGGTGGACAATTACAGACTGATATGTGTTCCTTAATACCCATTTTCTTGTCTTCTGCAGCTCTTAGGCTATTATTCACATACTCCTGCATTTAGATGTGTTCGTTCTACTGAGCTCAGAACAGTAGAATGTGCACAGAAGTATCCACACTGGAAGTATCCACACCTGATCTTTCACAACTTTCCTTCTGCCTTCTTTGTCCATTATTTCCATGACACCCTCCATTTGCTAGCTTAATAAAGGGACTCGGAGGACTTAGAGAAGATAGAGATACAAAATGGGAGGAGCCACAGTCCCTAACTGATGGGACACAATGATCTTAAAAAGTTCATCAACAACTTAAAATAAAATAAAATTAAAAAAAAAAAAAAAGAAATCAACCAGTAACAAATGCTGGCAGGGCTGCAGGGAAAAAGGAACCCTCCCCCATTGTTGGCGGGAGTGTAGAATGGTCCAACCACTGTGGAAAAAAAAAAGTTAATCAACTTATTCAAAAGAGAGGGAAATAAATATCATTTCATTGTCACTAAAATTTCAGTGGTTTTCTGTTACAGTAGAAGTTACCCGGACTACTTCATAAATCCAGGAGCTTATGTCAAATGAACTAGATTAATTCACAGGCCATATAAACTACCGATAGTTAGTTCTGTGGTTGGTGTGTGGTCTCCTCAAAGCTCTCTCAAGTGACTTCATCCAGGTACTAGTTTGGCTGTTGCTTGGTTCAGGTGTGATATTTGAGTTGACTGGGTGTCTCTAGAGCTCCATGTTATCTTTCAGCCTAAAGAGTTTTCAGAGCATTGTGGTCTCAGGATTCCAAGAGAGAGCTAGGAAGCTGCAGAGATTCTTGAGCTCTCACTTGAAAATAGCGGAACATTATTTTTCTTGCGTTCTGTTGCCCAAAGGAAATGAGAGAGCCGGACCAGAATTAGATAGCAGAGGAATAGATTCCGCCATTTTGATGAGAGGTGCTTCAAATAATTTGTGAATTTTTTTTTGTATTCTACAAGCCCCTAAAAGTGCTTGGAATACTAAGTGCTCAGTAAAAAGTCGTTAGTATACGCATGAATGGAGAGTGTGGATGGGAGTCCTGAAAAACGAGGATAAAGCATTGGCACAGCTGCTGTTGGGAATGGGAAAGAGAAGCGATCATGGGAAAATAAAGGAACTGTTGAGCGGCACTGATAGTCCAACCGAGCTTGGAAATCATAAATTTGTTTTAGAGCCAATTTTCTGCAATTGCGTTTGGTAGCTTGGGAGCAAGCCTGCAGAAACAGATGGTTGGGTTGATCTGGGTGAGGGATTCGGACTTTGCGAACTAGCAGCAGTGGGAGCTCGGGGCTGCCCGGCTTGGTTCTGTGCCTTGTCAGCGATTTGCTTACTCTGAAGCTGGCCACTAGCCCTCATGCTGCAGCCTAAATGTCTTCGCTTTGTCTGGTCCACTGTTGGATATGAAATCGTCACACTGGATTGCAGTTCAGTTGGGGCTAAAATTTACATGATTCAGTCCCAAAGTAAAGTGTGTGTGTGCTTGTTCACACACATACACACACACACACACACACACACACACACACACAGAGACACACACACACAGAGTTAATCCACCTGCGTTCCTTGACAGGCATAACAAAAATTCAAACTTTGAATTCTGTTTTCTTAGCAGTTCTCTGTACTGCTGGAGCCTTGTGGTGTGGTTAAGGTGGACTGTTAGCATGACTGACTCAGCAGCAGCCCAACGGATTAGTAAAACACACTTCTGGGTGTGTCTGGGTGTGCCACATAGACGCGACCTGGGAGTTTCCATTTGGTCTCTAGCCCCTTCCTCACTGGCACTGTTCCCTCGCTTGGCTTCCAGGCCACCAGGAACTACACACCGTTGCTCCATCGTGCCCTTCTGCCATACTGTTTCTCTCTTGGAACCAGCCAGTCGTGGACTAAGTCCCCTGACCCAGATTAACCTGTTGTCCTTTAAATTGTGGGTGGCAGTTATTGTGTGCCGGTGATGGGAATGCCAACAAACACAAGCTTCCTATTACACACCCATTTCTCTCTTCTCTCACTCCAGGCTTCAAGGGGAATGGTTTCATTTATATTTTCTCTGTTAATTTTCCCTTGCTCTAGCTTGAGTGAATTGTTTTCTTTCTCCTAGCTCATTAGACTTGTACTTCCATTCAGCATCACAGAAGACAAAGTGTTGTCTGCCAAGGCTAGGACGAGTGTGGAAAGGGAGTGTGGAGAGAATTTGAGCTGACAGAGTCCTGCTGGGGAGATAAGGGAGTGCTAAAGATTGTGACCACTCCTACCTTAAAATCTAGATTTTTACCTGTAAGGTTAATTTTCATCTCCCTTCATTTCTCTTGGTGTTTTAGACCTGTCCTTCTTTGCTCTTCCTTGTCCAGGATGAGCTCCTGATTTCTCCCTTTGACATGGCTCCCTGCTAATTTCTAGCTACAGTTCTTATCCTCCATCAAACTCCTATATGTAAGAATCCCTGTGCAGGGCAAACCGCCAGGAGGGGGACAAGTAAACTGAAGAACAAGATCTAGCTTTTAGATAATAAGAGGCAGAAGATATCAAGGACTTCAGGGCTTAGATAATTTTTTAGTGTGGGTGGTGGAGTTAATTCGTAGGTGACTACAGGAAGGGAAAAACTAAACCAAGTACTGACACTCTAAAAAAATGGAGAAGTATGTATTGGGTATACCCCTGATACCACTTGATGTTGCATGGAATGGGTAATCTCAGCAGATGTATCCCAATCAGTTGAGGGTTATTTTGCTCAATTCAGATAGAAACTATGAACTAGCAAAGTGCAGATCTGCAAGTGATTCAGACTCCACCAGTTGACTCCAGTTAATGGTGGCTGACGTCAGTTGACTCTGCCAGTGACTGGTCTCTGCCACTGATCTTCATTAATAGGTGACCTTTGCAACTCTTCAGGGCAAACAGCCCCCAGTGTTTATAGCCATTTTTCTTACAGTGACTGCTTTGTACACACTACTCAGGATAAGAACCCTGAGTAGATTTACAGAGCTTTTGAAACCACACTACCTGAGAAATAAATCTTGAGCAGATGAGCAGATTTACAGGACCACTACTGGAGCAAGGGTTTATTTGAACAGGACCTTGTAATAGAGCTGGATCAGCATGTCAGAAGGAGCCCTCCTGGACCAACTCTCAAAAGTGGAAGGAAGCATTCTGCTTATATAGCAGCTGCAGGCCTGTGATTGGTTCAAATTTGATCTTGCCGATTGGTCCAAACTTGCTAAACTCAAGTTTACCGATCTGAGCCTACTGATTGGTCGTAACTCAGTTCTACTCTTCCATTCAAATTCAAGCAGGGCAAACATCTAGTCACATGTGGGATGTCCAGGTCAGCTGCTGCTGTCATGGCAGTGATGGTTGGGAGACACGAGCAGTTTCATTGACAGCTGTCGCCTCTCCATAAACCAGGGAACCTTCAGAGGGGCTGTTTTAATCACAGCTTACTGGGACATGAGGAAGCTAGAGGTGTTAATAATGCAGCAGGATCTCTCCCTGATCTCTGCCGGGGTTTCCTTGGCTGCTTTTTAAAGAGGTGGCAGTGGCCTCTGGATTGGTGGGAGTGTGGAGGGCCACCAGCTGTTGACTGTCAAGCTGCCCCTCCTGTCAGAG
>PVJO010008580.1:0-75039 GCA_004026905.1 Hystrix cristata | reverse complement strand
TCTGTGCTTTTGCTGAATTTCTGGAATCTTGATTATTATATGTCTTGGTGTGGATTTATTTTGGTTATGAGTAATTGGGGTTCTATATGCCTCACTTATCTGTATATCAAGTTCTTTTCTCATGCTTGGGAAGTTTTCCATCATTACTTCTGTAAATAATCTCTTTAAATCCTTCATATTGTCTCCTGCTGTTTCATTTCCTCCTATCACTCTTATATTGTTCCTCTTTGCATCATCTTGCAGATGTTCTAGTGATTTTTCATATTCTCTAGCTATTTTTAACAGGTCTTTCATTTCATTCTCACTGATTGCTGACCTGTCTTCTAGTTCTGACATTCTATCTTCACTCTCGTTCATTCAGCTTCGTATACTTTCCAGCGAGTTTTTAATTTCTTGGATATCTGTTTGGATCTGTTTCATGGGCTCCATTTCTTTGCTAAGTTGTATATTCAAATTTTTGATTGTTTTCCTTAGTTCCTCTGTTTTTTTTAATCTGTGTCTACCCTGAACTCACTAAGCAAATCTTTCATTATGTTGGTCATCTCTTTCCTGACCTGGTCTATTACCTCTAGCCTGATGTTCTCTATTGCTGTGCCTGTTTTTGAACTTCTGTTGCTATCATCTCTGAGAGTTTGATTGGGTGTCTTCTGACATCCTCAATGTCATTGTCCTCTGTATTTATTCTGGTTGGGCTGGGGGACTGGGGTTGCGTTTTATTTCTATGTCTGGTCATTTTCTTTGTATACATATGTACTTTGCCCCTCTTAGCTTGTTCTCTGAGTTAGTTTGATATTTTCTTTGTATGAGGTTACAAAAAGATAAGTAATAGCGTCCTCCTCAGGAATGTCTGTTTTTGCGGTTTCTTCTGGGTATATGTGTTTCTTGGTTCTTATGACCTTTAGTCCTCCAGGGTTATCTTCAATGACAGGGCCATGGTTGGCTCTACTTGGTAAGGGTGACTTCAGAGAGGGGAAGGGAAAAGAAAGTAACAAAGAAAAAAGCTAAAAGAGGGACAATGGGAGAAGAAAGAGGAGGAAAAATCAAACATACAAACAACCAAAAAAAAAAAAAAAAAACCTGGGGGCAGGGAAGCAGAAGACAGTGTTACCCGTGTTGAGTCCCCAACCTTATGCATGTATGTTGATGGATCCAGACCCTGCCGGTGCGCGGGCGGGTTCCGCCCCCGCAGTGGTGTGGTCCGCGTGTGGGCATGTCTGCAAACTGCCCGCAAACCTTTCTCACCTCAGTCCGCCATATTCTCCTGTTTAGCAGACTGCGCGCGCCGTCCCAGGCCCCAGGTGCCCCACCGAAACTGGGCAGGTCCGTGCAGATGGCAGTCTGGTTGCACGCCGTGTCCTATTGCCCATTCTTTAATCAGGTTATTTTGTAACTTTTTCTGTTGAGTTTTTGGAGTTCTTTATATGTTCTAGATATTAACTCCTTGTCAGATGTATACTTTACAAATATTTTCTTCTATTTTGTAGGTTGTGTCCATAGTCTGTTGATGATTTTCTTTGCTTTGCAGAAGCATTTTAAATTCCATTTGGCTATCTTTGCTTTTGTTTCTTGTGCCTTTGGGTTCTTCTACAAAAAATTGTTACTTATTCCAATGTCCTGAAGCATTTTCTCTGTTTGCTTACAACTAGATTCAGTTTTAGGTCTAGCGATTTGATCTTTAATCCATTTTTAGGGTTTTTTTGTAACTGGTAAGATATATGGACCTAGTTTCATTCTTCTGCACATGTATATACAATGTTCTCAACAGTCTATTGAAAAGACTATCCTTTAATACATGTTCTTTTTTTTTTTTTTTTCTGGGTGCGGTAGGCTTTTTTGATGGTGTGTGAGGAACCAGGGCTCTTTAGGCCCCTCCCCTTTTGCAAGGAGTCTGGGATGGTAGCTGTGAGGAGGGGAGATTCTCAGTGTGTTGTGGCTGAGTGGGGCAGTACTCCTGGAACTGAGGCCTCTCCCTCTGTGGTGGAGTGGAGTGGTGGCCCAGAGGCTCTCACTCACTGGAAGTGATGTGAACCATGAGGCCCACCACCCTGTTGCTGTAGCCAAGTTCATCATCATACCGGGAAGTAAATTTGACAAAGTGGTCATTGAGGGCAATGCCAACCCCACCATCAAAGGTGAAAGAGTGGGCATAACTGTTGAAGTTGAAGAAGACAGTCTGGTCCTCAGTGTAGCCCAGGATGAATGCCCTCTGGCTCCTGTTTCACTGCCTTCTTGATATCTCATATTTGGCCACTTTCTCTGGGTGACAGGTCAGATCCACAACCAACATGTTGGGGGTGGGTACACGGAAGCCCGTGCTCGTGAGCTTTCAGTCGGCTCTGGGGTGACCTTGCCTGTGGCCTTGGAGGTGCCAGTGCACAGGGATGATGTTCTGTGGAGACCCACAGCTTCCCAGAGGGGACGTCCACAGACTTCTGGATGGCAGTGATGGCATGGGCTGCGTTCATGAGTCCCTCCACAATGCCACGGTTGTCATGGATGACTGTGGCCAGTGGAGTTAAGCAGTTGGTGGTGCATGAAGCATTGCTGACAATCTCGAGGGAGTTGTCATATTTCTCATGGTACACACTCATCAAAAACGTGGGGGCACCAGCAGAAGGGGCAGGGGTGGCCCTTTTGGCTCCACCCCTCAAATAAGCCCCGATCTTCTCCCTGGTGTAAAGCCATCAGTGGACTCCACCACATACTGAGCACCACGTTGCTCTGCTTGATGTTGGCCGATCTCACTCCTGGAAGATTGAGGGGGCCTTTCAGGTGATGACAAGCTTCCTATTCTCGGCCCCGACTGTGTCATGGAACTTGCCATGGGTGGAATCATACCGGAACAAGTAGACCATGTAGCTAAGGTAAATGAAGAGGTCATTAATAGTCACGGTATCTACTTTGCCAGAGTTGAAAGCAGCCCTGGTGATCCATTTATCCTGACCTTCAGCATCGTGTCTCAGGTCATGGCTGGCATTGCACGGGAGAGGCACTTGTCCGTCGAGCATGCAGGAGCACATGTCTATCCAGTTTTCCCAACACAATCTGTTGAAAAGACTGTCCTTCTGTGTATGTTCTTAGCATTGTCAAAGTCAATTGGGCTAATAATGTGGGTCAGTGGTACAGTGCTTGGCTAGCATACATGAGGTCCTGAGTTCAATCCCCAGAACTGCAAAAAAAAAATCTTTTCAAGAAATTCAATTGGTTGTAGGTGTATGGTTTTATTTCTAGACTCTATATTCTGTTCCATTAATCTATGGCTCTGTATTTATATCAATACCATGTTGATTTGGACTGTTTTGATATCAGGCACTGTAGCATTTCCTGTTTGTTCTTTTGTTCAGTATGGTTTTGGCTACTTGGAAAATTTAGGGGCTCCATAAAAATTTTAGGATTTTTTTTCTAGTTCTGTGAAGAATGTCAAAGGCATTTTAATAGAGATTGTATTGAATTTATAAATGACTTTAAATAATATGGACACTTAAAAATATTGATTATCCCAATCTGTGAACCTAGGATGGCTTTAATTTCTGTGTCTTCTTCAATTTCTTTCTTCAGTGTTTTATACATTTCATTGAAGAGATTGTTCATGGTTTTCATTCAATGTATTTCTAGGTTTGTTTTTTAGTTTGTTATAGCTAGTGTAAATAGGACTCTTTTCTTGATTTCTATTTCAGATAATTCACTATTGGCATATGCAGTGGTGATGAACCTATGCATGCCACAGCAGTCTGTATCATTGAAATCTCCAAAAGTTTTTTTTTTGGGGGGGCGGTTTTGAGACAGGGTCTCACTATGTAGTTCAAGCTGGCCTTGAACTCACTATGTAGTTTTTAGATCTTTCAACATTGTTTATCTCAATATATTAACGTAGTTATTAAATTTTTATTTTATATTTTTCATACTAAAGATATGAATGCTTTGTGTAATATGCTTACAGTAGTAGAGCATTTGGAATTTGTTTATTCTTAATAAGTTTTATACCTTCCCATGTTTTCTTCTTACTTATTAATGTTTCTTTCATTTTGAAGAACTTCCTTTAGCATTCCTTGGAAATAGGTACAGCGGAGATGTAGGCACCCAGTTTTTGTTTTCCTAGGAATGTCTTTATCTCTCCTTCATTTCTACAGCATAGTTTTGCTGGGTACAGTATTCACAGTAATTCATTTTTCTTCAGTGTGGTAAAAAATTTTATGCCACTCTCTCCTTGGCCTGTAAGTTGTTTTTTTGTTTGTTTGTTTGTTTTTTGGGTTTTTTTTTCCAAGAAGTATGCAGCCTGGGTAAATGAGGCAGCTATTTTTTTTCTTTTCTTTTGAAAAGAGCCTTTGAGAGTCTTTTCTTTATCTGTCACTTTTGAGGGCTTGGTTATATTTTGGGTAGACTTGGTTGAGTTAAATTTGGCTGTTGAACTTTGACATTCTTGTGCCTAATAGTTCTATCCTTTTTTGTATCTAGATGTCCTGACAAAGCCTTATTAACTCAAAAGTGGGTTTATTTTTTTTTGTTTGTTTGTTTGTTTTTTTTTTGGTGCTGGGTATCGAACTCAGGGCCTTATGCTTGCGAGGAAAGCTAAATCCCCAGCCCTAAAAGTAGGGCTTTTGTATGTTAGTTTTTTGAGTGTGTTTATTGTTGTTGTTGTTGTTGTTGTTGTTGTTGTTGTTGTTGTTGTTCTGGTGGGGCAGAGTTCTGGGGATCAAACTCAGGGCCTTGAGGTTGCTAGGCAAGCACTCTACCACTAAGCTAAATCCCTAACCCCTAAAAGTATGGCTTTTGCTAGGTGATTGGATTATAGAGACTGATAGCTATCTTGGTTTTAGAAGCTGGGGTCTGGTAGAAAGGGTTGAGTTGCTGTGGGTGTGGGCCTGGAAGGGTTTATCTCCCTCCTGGATGCCTCGCTTCACTCACTTCCCACCTCCCTTCACTCACTTCCCACTTTTCCTCTGCTGTGCCCCTCTGCCATGCCATCCTGCCTTGGAGCCAGCCAACTATTGACTGAGACATCAGCAAACTGTGAACCAGAATAAACTACTCCTACATTAAAATGTAGGTGTTAGGTAGTTTGTCCCAGCAACAAGGAAAATGACTAAGATGCTGTTCTAGGCTTGGGACATTTTCTTTTATTATTTCTTTGAATAAGCTTTCTATCCCTTTGCCATTCACAATTCCTTGTTGAACTCTAGTAACCCAAATAATTGCACTTTTGATATTGTCCCAAAGTTCCCATAAGCTTTATTCATTCTTCTTCATTCTGTTTTATTTCTTCTCTGACCATTTATTTTCAAGTAGCCTGTTTTTGAGCTCACTAATTATGTCTTCTGTTTGATCTGTCTTGCTGACGATGCCTGCTATAGCATTTTTAACTTCACCGAGTATATTTTTCATCTCAACAATATCTTTTAAACTGGGTATAGTGGTGTTGCACGTCTCTTATCCCAGCACTCATGAAGCTGAGGCAGGAAAATCGCTGGGAATCTGAGGCCAGTCTGGACTCATAGTGAGTTCAACACCAGCCTGAATTATATAGTGTGACCCTGTCTCAAAACAAACAAAAAAACTACTTTTTAATAAAATGGCATTCATCTCTTTGTTAAGTTTCTCTGTTAAAATCTTAAAAACATGTTTCCTATAAGCTCACTGAGTTTTCTTAAAGAAACTGTTTTCATTTATCTCAGTTCTTCCTACTCATTACCATCTGAGATCATATCTGTCCAGAAATTCTAAGAAGGCTGCTTACTTTCTCTGGACCTATAATTACTTCCACAATTTCACTGTGGAATGGTACTCATGTCCAGATTTGCTATTGGTGTATTGTTACTGTTTAGTACTAGAGGGCAATCCAAGACCAAATTTATCCCACATACATTCTTGGTGTGTTGCTCAGAGAGAACCAGGACAGTACCTAGAAAGAGCACTCTTCCTGGGCTAGGACGGGCCCAGATATCTTGTGTGCAGTTATCAGTCTATAGTTAGGCACTGCAGGATTCTGTGTGGTTGTAGGCAGAGTCACCATGGATGGACCAGCCCACCAAGGCCACCAATCTGAGTTAGACCTTGACCCCATAGCTCATCAAGATCAGCACAACACCGGTGTAGGACTTAAGCCTACACTGCTGCCTGTTGCTAAGGTGCACCTGTGGCTCGGGATTACTGCAAAAAATCACAGGTGCTGCTATCTAGAAGAGAAATCTGATAGACTGGGCCATAATGTCTTCCCCTGACACTGGAGCTGTCCAAGAAACTGAAAATGGCCACAGTTAGCCCTAGGATTGGAGCCATTAGGCTGCACTCACTCTTAGCTTTTACCAGTCCAACAAAGTCCTAGGACAATGCCATGTGCATACTACTCTGTCCTACCTCCAATAAATTGGGTCTGGCACCATGCTGTGCTACTAGGGGCTGGAGTAGTGTATGTGAAAGCAGTCCATTAGTTACCTATTTGGGTGTTGAGCTAGGTCATGCCTGAGTCTCACAGCCATAAAGACCTGCCCAGTCTTGTCCATAGCCCTCTGGTAGGGATGTAGGCTGAAATACAAACCCACTGGAGCACAGATCTCTGACTGGTGCCAGGAAAGTTGTGGAATATCATCTGTAAGCACTAGGCTGGAAATAGCTGTACTGTCAGAGATCAGGGATGGGTGGTGGAGACAGTCCTTTGATCATCAAGATTTATGCTAAGCAGGCTATCACCTGAGTCTCACAATTACAGGGTCCTGCACAATCTCAAGAGGAGGACTGGTGTGCCCTAGGCCCAGTCCAAGGCCAGAAATTATGCAGGCCACAACTTCAAACTGCCCATTAGTCCACAGGTTTTGCCTGATTCCTGGGCTGTTCTACAGGTTCTGTCTGGGAACTTTGGCCTGTGTACAGACCTTAGTCACTACCAGATGCTGGCTCTTACAACAGGGTACAAAACTCCTGTACTAGCTTTTGTACCCTGAATCCCATTGAGTGGAGTTTTGCTATCCATTCTGGCATGGAAGTTTAAAGAGGTGTGGTTTATGTTGTCAACTCCGTGACCTAATGCAGTTTTCACAGCTCAGTCTGTAAGTATTAGGCTGGCAGCAGGGATCAGGGACTTTGTGTAACACTGGGTTTCTTCATTTCAGAACTAATAATAACAGGTTTCTGAGGCCCTGCTTATTGGAAGAGTAATACAGGAACTGAATATTTTATATGATTCCCTTTTTGTCTCTTCTCTCACCTCTTTTGTGTGTGGGAGTGGAGTTTACTGGGGATTGAACCTAGAGTCTTCACGATGAGGTACATCCCCAGCCCTTTTTTGTTTCTGAGATAGGGTCTCCCTAAATCTCTTAATTTTACAGGCTGGGCTTGAACTTGTGATCCTCCTGCCTCAGTTTCTCAGAGTTCTGGGATTATAGGTGTGTACCACCATGTTTAGCCCTCTCTCTTCTTTCAACTGATCAATTATTTTTATTGTTTTAGTTGCTTCCCTAGAGCTTGCTATGGACTGAAGCCTCCACAAACTGTAAGCCAGAATAAACTTTAAAAATTATCCAAATTCTCTTATAGAACACTATACTGCTCTATAGTTTGTATGAGTACTTTATAACATACTTGTCTTAGTTACTTTCTCATCAGTGGAACAAAATATCTGGCACCCACAACTTAAGAAGGAGAAGTTTATTTGGCCTGACAGTTTCTAGAGGTTTCAGACCATAGTAGCTGGCTCCAAGGCTATTTCAGAGTCTGGGCAGAGAAAAGCTGCTCATATCATGGTGGCCAGAAAGGGGACACAGTAAAGGGAAGAGATACAGTATACACTTCCAGGTCATGCCCCAAGTGTCCCACCTCTTCCAACTAGATCCCCACCTCCTAGCAACATGTCAGCTATAGCACCCCCATCATCTAATCACCTTCCAAACACATGAGGCTTTGGGGGGCATTTTAGGTCTAAACTATAATAATAGTACTCCTAATTCCTCCTCCTTCTCCCTTGTATCACGAATGTCACTCATTTCACTTGTCCACATGATATCCTATATATTTTTTGGCAACTAAATGTAGATACACAATTATTTTAAAATGGAAACCGAAAAAAAGTACTGTTCTAGAAATGTTTTTGTGCCTTGGAAGAAAACTCAAGTATATTTAAGAAATGGGAGGGGGGAGAAAAGCACCTTATGACATAAAATTCACAATATGTGGTATCCACTGAAGCAGAATATAACCCATGATGGAAAGAAATATCAATCAATAGTAAATGACACAGAAGTAACACATAGGATAGAATTATTAGATATGGACATTAAATTGCTCTGAGTCAGTGCTCGCTTCAGCAGCACATATACTGAGACTGCTGTGAATCATATACTCTATATACCCAAGGAGGCAGAGGAAAACACAAGTATGAAGAAGAAATATGCAAGATATCAAAACATCCTAAATCAAATTTCTAGAGATTAAACAAAATATGTCTGAGATTAAAAATGCATTGATGGGATTAATAGCAAAATTGACTGCACAGAAGAAAATGTTACAAAACTCAAATATGTACTATCCAAAATGAAACAAAAGAATCAAAACCAATAACAGAGATTTAGTAAGCTGTTGGCCAACTCCACATTACCTAGTGCATATGCAATAGGAGTCCCAGAGGGAGAGGAGTGAATGGATACTTCAGAAACATGTTGAAATAAGTAATGCCAAAGTTTTTCCTAGTTGATGAACAGTATAAATCCACAGATCCAAGAATTCACTTACATTCTTGTAAGTGAAAATTTAGTTTACTACTTGGTGAGCTAGTCTTGTTAAACATACCCTTTAGTATACCATACAATTCTAGTAATATAAAATTATTATTATGCTTACACCACAGAGAATGATTCTATGACAAAATAAACACTGGACATAGTTTCCTCATCTGCACTATCAGAATAACAATAAAAGTATCTACATTGCAGGTATATTGTTAAGATTAAATGAAATAATATATATAAAGTACCCACTATTTAAATATTTGATAAATAGTAACTCTCATTTTAAAACAATTATAAAATATACCAGCATATAAAATGGTAAGAACTAATTCTCACCCTTGACTAGCTGCAAGCGAATCTGGGATAGGTATAATTTTAGCCTTTCAAACTTTTCAAAATACAAAGGCTGTAATGGAGTATGGGCCGAGTGCCAGTTCTACATAACCATTAAGCATTGTTGCCTATGTAACTCTGTTGTCATTTGAATGACCAGAGAAGCACATTTCAAAGTGTATTCTGTGTATTGCAGAACTATGAAGTAATGTTTCAAATGCAATTTGTTAGCTTTTAAGAAAAATAGAGAAGACATTTTTAGTGGCTCAAATCCAGGGCTTGTATAGACTAGAGAAGCACTATACCCCCAGACCAAGTTTTTAATGTTGTATCCAAACAGAGGTTCACTCACAAGCCTTAAGTGAATAGTACTATTATTTGGGGGAGCACTTTTGTGCTCTGGAATAAGAGTGACAATAAAATTTTATTCATTGTCTACTTATGCCAGTATGTATTCTAGCATGTGACAATACACACACACACACACACACACACACACACACACACACACGCACACAAACACAGATCACAAAAACTGCATGAGGTGGGTAATATTCTAAATTTTCAGAAGAGGAAACTAAAGCAAGAATTTGTACAACTAGTATGTGGCAGAACTGGAATTTGGACACGGGCAGTTTGGCTCTAGAGCCATTATTCTTAACTACCATTCTTGATTGCACAATAAGATGCTCCTTTTCTATATTTTAAACTTCAACCACTGAAAGTATTTCCAAAACTTATTTAAAGTGTTGTATATTTAAGTTAATACTAATTTCAAATTGCCATTAAATTCTATAATATATATACAAATATAGAGTAAATTTGAAATTATATTCGTCAAATATGAAAAATGCATTTTTCATGAATATTTTTTGAAAATTTTGGATAGATCTGAAACTCTATTTCTTAAAATAGCAACAATTTACCCATATTCATGATTTGGGAAAAAAAGGAATTCTTGTGCTTCTGCTTCACATGTTAGTCTACCCTTTTGAATTTCCTTATGTGAAGATTTGTGATATTTATGTTGCCTTCCCCCCTTGGTACAGACCATGTAAATGGACACTGCACAAGTCCAACTTCTCAAAGTTGCAGTTCTGGAAAACGTCTTTCTAGTGCTGATGTTTCAAAAGTAAATCGCTGGGCTCCTGGAAGACCACCATTTCGAAAAGCACAGTCAGCTGCTTGCATGGAGATTTCTTTACCTGTTACAGCAGAAGGTAGGTTCAACATACCAATTTTAGTACATGTGATGCTGAAGCAAGCACTGAACATACCAAGTTTTGTGAGTGCAGTTAAAATTCAATTTACTGTGCTAGCAGATGGTGGGAGACAAGATATGGAAGTCACATTTAAAGGCAATTAGTAACTCAGAGCTTGGTAGGGCTACCACCATGACTCCAGAATTTGCGGAGGGATGAAATGGAGAAACTAGGAATACTTACCATGTTTTATTTCCTGGAAAAATAGTCTGAGAATTTTTATTGTTTCTTTCTGTATAAAAAGTTACAAGATGCATTTGCACCTTTTCAGAGAGGAAGGAGAGTGAAGGCACCAGAAAGAAAAATAAAAGGAACTTATACCCCGGAGCAATTAAAAGAACAGTATAATTTCACCAACACTTAACTGAGATTAGTGAGGTTATGCCTGTCCAAGTGTACACGTGTACAAGTGTTGATAAGAGAATATGAAACGATTGGGTTTCCCCTCCGTGGGCTGAAACCCCCTCAGGAGGGTTGCCACCCTCAATAGGCTGGCATAGTCTAGAGCTCTATATTTGGCCATAAACAAAGTGGAATGGGATTTGGGTTCAAGGTAGGCAGCTTGATACCAGTTCAGACATAATATTTACATTTTGGCCTTGGTTTAAACTTCGATTTTTATAGCTATAATTACCCCTATATATACGTAATGTGTTTATCACAGAATATTTATGCTCCAGACTGGCCCTTTCATGTCATTAGCCACAATACTGTCACTAAGTGGGAAATGCCAAGAAACCATTAAGAATACTTTTGATAATTAAAAGATAGGAAGACAGTGCAATTTATCAGAAATTCTTATAAGTTTGACTACTTAGATTGACTATATTTTCTTTTTTAAAAATTTTTTTACCAAGAACATGTATTGGTACATTGTTTACATAGTGATCACATTCATCATAGTTATTTTGTACCTGTACATGATGTATCTTGGCTTTCCCCCCTCTTCCCCACCTCCCTCTTCTGCTCACCCCTTCCCTATTTATAGCAGATTTATTTATATATTTTTAAATATATTTTTCCATTTTTCCCTTTCCCCTTTCTTTCCTTTTTCCCTTCCTTCTCTTCCCCCCTTCTCCCTTTCTAGTTCTCCTCTCCTTTGAATATTATCTTCCTTTTATATAATCTGTTACACCTCTTTGTCCTTATTTATACTTATGGTTTCTCATATCAGAGAAACAATTTGCTGTTACTCATGAGTGTCTATTTCACTTAAGAGTACGTTCTCAAGGTACATCCATTTACCTACAAATGTCTCTGGTTGATCCTTTTTTGTGGAAGAGTAGTACTCCACTATGTAGAAAAACCACATCTTCTTTAGCCATTCATTAGTTGTTGGGCATTTAAGTTGTTTCTAGGACTTAGCTATTACAAATTGTGTTGCTATGAACATGGTTGTGCATATATCATTGTGGTACAATGATTTTAATTCTTCTGGAACGATAACCAGTAGAGGAATAGCTGGGTCAAATGGAACCTCTAGTTGTAGTTTTTTGAGGACTCTCCATTTGATTTCCAGTGTAGCTGGACCAATCTACATTCCCACCAACAGTGGAGGAGGGTTCCTTTTCCCCACAGCCCCGCCACCATTTGTTATTTGTTGATTTTTTGATAATCGCTGTTCTTTCTGGAGTGAGATGGAATCTCAACGCTATTTTGATTTGCATCTCTCAAATGACTAGTGATGTTGAACACTTTTTCGTGTATTAACTTGCCATTTATATTTCTTCATCTGAGAAATGTTTATTCATTTCAGACGCTCATTTTTGGATTGGGTCTTTAAATTTGAGAGGTTTAATTTTTTTGAGTTCTTTGTATATTCTAGATGTTAGACCTTTGCCTGACGGACAGCTGGCAAAAATTTTTTTTCCCAGTTTCTGGGTTTTCCTCTCGCTCTATTGGGGATTTCTTTTGCTGTACAAAAGCCTTTTAATAGGATGTGGTCTCCATTTTCTAAAGAAGCTGATGAACTAGACTTTCCAGAATAATTAAGGAAGAATGAAATTCTACTTTCCATTCATAATTTTAGTGTTCACATTTTAACCTGACTTTGCTTATTTTGGAAATGCACTAATACTTAATTTTTATCTTTATATTTTCCATAGAAAACCGAGAGAATTCATATAATCGTTCTAGAAGCTCTAGTATCTCCAGTATTGACAAAGATTCTAAAGAAGCAATTACAGCATTATACTTTATGGAATCCTTTGCACGGAAAAATGACTCGACCCTCTCCCCTTGTCTGTTTGTTGGAACTAGTCTGGGAATGGTGTTGATCATTTCCTTAAACCTACCATTGTCAGATGAACAAAGATTTACAGAACCAGTCATGGTATTTCCAAGTGGTAAGAGTTTTTATTCATTTATTCTCTCATTCGTTTTTCAAATTTCAATGTAAGGTATTAATAATTTGGGTTGCTTTTCTTATTCACTTTTTATTAGTATATGTTTATGATATATAATAAATGTATTTATCATGGGAAATTGGTACATATGCATATCACATCTTGGTCTTTTTTACTTCCCCTCCTCCCCCTTCGCCCCCACCCTCAGATCCACTTCTTGTTTTAATGTGGAATAAAGATTGTGTTATGTGTAATAACAACTATTGAGAATTTCATAAACCATATGCTATTCCAATATTTGGCCTGTTGTAACTTACCTGTAACTTAACTGGCAAAAGAATACAATCATTTCTATGGTAGTAAATTGTGCATCTGCCAACCTAGACAATATCTTAAGAAATAAGTTTCTGAAAAGCACTGAGGAAAACCTTATGAAAAAGTTAAATGTATTTTTAGTGAATCAAAGCATTTCTTGAAAGTTCCATGCCAGATCAGTTCCGTGCACTGTCTGACTCAATGTAGATTTCTTTTACAATCTTCTCTTGTTTCAAAGGCATATCACATAATTTGTTTTTTAATCTAGTGCCTAGAGAATTTAATCTTTTGTAAGTGTTCTTGCTAAGATATATGTTATATTCTTTTCTGACTTGAGTTTTCTTTTTTTCTTTCAAAGAATGGATGAGTGTGATTTCCCTTGTGTATTGGTTAGCTTTCCAACTGCTGACACAAAATGCCTGACAAACACAATTTACACAAGGAAATAGGTTATCTGGCTCACAGTTTCAGAGGCTTCAGCCCCTGGCTGTCTAGCTCCAAGGTAGAAACATCGTGGCAGAAGGGCATAGTGGAGCAAAGCTGCTCACTTTATGACAGCCAGGTGTAGATCCAAGGGAAGAATACTAACAAGAGATATAACCTCCAAAGGCACACCACCAGGACTGAACTCCTCCAACTAGACACCACTTCTGAAAAGCATGTTCAACTATGAACATCAGGGTATTAGTCCATTCGTGAGTATATTACCCCATGATCCACTCACCTCCCCAGGAGTCTCCATCAAGTTGACAAGTAAGATTAACTGTCACTCCTTGTTGGTCCTTTGAATATGTATAATGTGTTCTCACCATTAATTTTACTCTTTTCTATTAAGAAGTGTGTTGGGTATTTCTAAAGTTAAAAAAAAATTCATTAATACACATATATAAAATAATGAAAAGAATTTCATTAATATACATATGGTAGGTTAGAGACAGTTGTATTTCCTTTGTTAACTGCTACATGCACATGATAGATAGTAGGCAGAATACTCAGTTCCTTAATAGTGTGCCAAATTCAGAGAAATTCATTGCATTTTAATTGCTTAATATCACTTTATTATAAACATAGTTTTCACAATAAAAAAACACTTTTAACAGTACTCTTAATTTTAAGGAAAAATACATTATTCTTTTTATTCTGGTTGAGTTAAAGCCAGATCACTGAGGTCATAATGAATTATTAGTAATTCAGATTTGTTCTTTAGCTCAACAAATGTGCCAGGTGTTCCTCACACGTTTAAAGGTTGGATCAGTTTTTCATGCCACATAAGCTTAAGCCATACCACTGACCTCACTGATAAATCCAGTGTCAGTTCTCAAACAACATCTTATTTGACACATCTCCAACTTCACTTAATTTCATTTGTATTCCAAAATGTTATATTTACCTGGTTTTCCTACTGTCATTCTAGCTAACTTCTTGGTTTCATCCTCATTTCACTGGACGTTAATCATCAGAATGCCCCAAGACTAACTTCTTAAACTTTTTCTCTTTTCTACTTAGTGAAGCCCTCGATGAAATCAGCAAGCCTCATTACTTTCAGTGCCAGTTATAATTTGTTAGAACATCTATTTATAGTCTAAACCTAGCCTCAAATTTCTGATACAGATAGCTAGCTATTTGACATCCATGTGGATGTCTAATAAACATCTCAAAATTAACATTTCAAAAATTTAGCTACTACTATTCCTGTCTTTTTTCCCATAGTCTTTCCCACATCTATTAATGGCAATTCTGTTCTTCAAATTCTCAAAACAAAAACGTTGGCATCACCCTCTACCCCAGTCTTTCTTTCACACCCTATCAAATGGTGGCTTGACCTCCACAATACACTCAGATTCTGCCATTTCTCACCATCTCTGTTGTTACCACCTGGTTCAAGCAAGCCTCTATTTCTCACCTAGATAATTATACTAACCTCTTCATTACTCTCCTTGTTTCCAACCTTGACATCCTTTAGGATGTGGCCAACAGGAAGAGTGATCCTGTTAAAAGAAGGTTAAATTATATCACTCATGTTCTCAAACCTCTCAGCTCATTGCAAATAAAAAGTCTAAGTAAATCTTTAGTACGCCCTATAAGAAACTACATAATCTTGTGCTGCTTTATCTCTCTCATCTCCTAGGAGTCTTCTCTTTGCTGTTCTAAAAAATCAAGGTCTAGTAACAGTCTGAGATTGTATTCTGTGTGCGAGATAAAGTTAGGTTACAAGTTGCATGGAAGCCAATAGAAGACATGTGACTCTGGGATCAGAGAGAAAGGATATTAGTAACAGCAATATAGAAAAACAGTACTTTGTCCTGCAGGACAGAATAATGCAAAGACGCTTTCCCTTTTATAGTAGTCTGCTATAGGAAGCAAAGCAGCTGTTTTGGTGAGGGAAGTTGATGGAGAGACAGTCATTTTCATGCTGATACCATATAAGCATTGAGAATAAGTAAAATGGCTTACAAAATATGTTTCTTTAATTTTGTTCATTTAGTTGGTTGGTTGACTTTTTTAGACAAGTTCTCACTAGGTAGGACAGATTGGCCTCAAACTTGCAATGTAGCCCAGTAGTCTGGCTTTGAACTCGCAATCCTCCCACCTCAGTGTCCTAAGTGCTGAGATTACAGGGATGTGGTACTATGCCCAGGTTATTTTTAGCTTATTTCTGGCCATCTCTAAATCAAGAATGCAAAGATATTTATATAGTCATGCATTGCTTACTGACAAGGATATACTGTGAAAAATCATAGATGATTTCATCATTGTATAAACATCATAGAGTATACTTATACAATTCTAGATGACATAGGTCAATCTCTCATTGTGGCCTCAGTGCAGCCAAAAGACATGATAAACATGAAATGTATGAGGCGGCTGCTGGTGTAACAGAGCATACTGTTTTATACTAACCTTTTTTTAATAAGTAGAAGAGCACACTCCAAAATAATCATAAAATATCATAAATACAGAAGGCAGTCACATAGTGATTATTATCATTATCAAGTATTTTGTATTATACATAATTGTATAAACTACTCTTTTATGTGATAGGCAGTACAGTAAGTTTATACCAGCATCACCATAAACATGTGAATAATGCATTATGATGCTTACAATATCACTAATAGGAATTTTTCAGCTCTATTATAATTGCATAGGACCACCATTGACTATCTGATTGTCACTGAACAGAATGATGTTATGCAAAGTCTTTCTATTAGCAGGTAGTTATGAAATTGTGTGTTTTACAGAATAGCCTAGTCAGTTCTGAATGACTCCTAATTAAATCATTCTTCGTAACTTTTGGCATTATTCTTTCTTTATGGGGCTTTTAAGCGCACTATTCTTTTATAACTTCACCTTTAATCTGAAACACCTAAACAAATATGACCTATCTCCTCAGTTGCTCTTACAGGACACATTCAAGTTTCTTAATGTGTGTTTTAAAATGTACCTGAGAAGTTAGATCCTCCAAATACTTGGTTATTCTGAATTTGGTAAATTTTAAGTACTTTATAGATAAATTACTTTCTAAGTGGAGTGTGTTTTCATCTGTTACCCTTCCCTTTTTCAAGTATCTATTACATTTATAATCTTGAGACATGCTTGCCTGGATTAAGACCCTTACTCTCTCTACGTAATGTCAAAGGACAAAGGAAAGAAAGGACTAGTAGGCCACAGCTTAGGTGTAAGACTGGAAATGTCCAAAGATCAATGTAGCCCAAGTTACCTCCTCTGCTGGGTAGCATACTGTCCTCTGAGACTGGTAAAAATCATGCATAATTAGTGATCTGGCATGGATATTCAACCTTGGAGAATCCAGGTGAGTGAACACATTTTCTGATTAAGATGCATATGCTCGCCTAAGATCTAAAGGTGGTAATTTTTTAGTATATGTGCTGCCGAAGCGAGCACAAGGTGGTAATTTTCAAAGATATTTGTCTTCCTTACAATTAAAATTGCTACCATGAACTCTAGATAGTGAAGTTTCATGGAATTTATTAGTATTCAATTCCAGATAAAGAAAAATGAAGCTGGGTGTGGTGGCACACACCTTGTAATCCCAGCATTTGAGAAGCTGAGGCAAGAGGATTGCTGTGAGTTTGAGGCCAGCCTGGACTACATAGTGAATTCAAGGCAGCCTGAACAACAAATGAGACCCTGTCTCAAAATATCAGAAAAATGAGCAATTTCTAGAAAATGAGACCAAAATAAAATCAAATATGATTTTTTTCAATTGAAATTACATTTAATAACTGAAAGTTATATGTTTTCTTAAATTTGCCATTAGAAGTTTTTTAAATAATATACAGAACAATGAAAGAACCCTGGATCAGGAATCAGGAAAGTTGAGTCCTAGTCCAGGGTCAGCCACTAACTTGCCCTGTGACCTGACCCATATCATCATCTTTTGAGATCGTTTTCCCATTAATATAATGAGAGAATTTAACAAGTTCATATCTTAGGGTCTTTTGGGACCTGGTATTCTGATTACAAGATGTTACAACAGATCTACCAGCTTGTTTATATTAGTGCAATAGTATGGTGCTAAGGTAAAACATTTATTGCTCATTGGTAAATAACACCTATTATAGAAAGAAATTCATGTGCCAGTGATATGAAATTGTTTTTATAGGTACGTTCCTGTCACTGAAAGGAGCTGTGTTAACATTTTCCTGTATGGACCGAAGTGGTGGGTTAATACAACCACCATATGAAGTTTGGAGGGATCCAAACAATATAGATGAAAATGAAAAAACTTGGAGAAGGAAATTGGTCATGAATGCCTCATCTTCTGCCCAAGAAGTAGGCGATCATCAGTATACAATAATCTGCTCAGAAAAACAAGCCAAAGTCTTCTCACTGCCTTCTCAGACTTGCCTTTATGTTCATAACATCACCGAGACATCTTTTATACTGCAAGCCAACGTGGTGGTCATGTGTAACAGCGCCTGCTTGGCATGCTTTTGTGCTAATGGGCATATCATGATAATGAGGTAAATGCCTTCTTTATAAATTATCTGATAATCATAAAAAATGAGTAAATTACAATAAAATGAAGTCATCTGTCATTTTTACTATGTTTCACATAAAAATTTTATACATGGAATTTTAATTGGTCTTTATATCTTCCTTAGGACATAGGAAAATAAAGTAGTACTTGCATCTCCCATTTCACAAATGTTAATAAATTAAAGTAAAATAACTTGCCTGAAGTTGCAAGTCTAGTAAAGTGAGGCCAGCACTGAACAGTATACAAAAATTCATCACATACACTTTAAAAATAAGGTATCACCTGAAGAATTTTATTTTACTCTTAGTGAAATAAAATTTCTGAGACATAAAAATATTAAGTTCCGTGAATTCAGCAAATAGTTAATATATGTATCGTATGTAGAAGTCCCTGTCATTCTCTTTAATATCTCACCTAGTTCCAAAAATCACTGAAACACTTAAGCATTATACTAAACCTATATAGGATATAAAAATTAGTAAAATATGGTCCTAACCCTTAAGCTTACTATCTAATTGGGGATATAAGACAGGTACACAAATAATTATAAGACAATATAAATTCCAACATAGTATCAGAACAAAAGAGTATCGAAACGAAGTGGTCAAGGGGTAGTCAAATCTAGCAGAGAGGACAGAGAATTAGAGTACAAGAAAAAAACACTAGATTTGGATGTTGATGATCTTTGAGAAAGTGAAGCTTAGCAGTATGGTGAACTCAAAACAGACTTTGAAGGGGGCAAGAGTAGAGATCAGGGTTGGCAAACTATAAACTATGGACCAAATCTACCCTCACTGTCTGATTCTGTATAGCCTTCGAGTCAAGAATTGTTTTTACATTCTTAAATGGTTGAAATAAATCAGAGAAGAACATTTTATGATATGTGGAAATTCTATGAAATGCAAATGTTTATAAATAATGTCTTTTATTTATAGTCACTGCAGAGCAGAGCAGAGTGGAGTCTCCAGGAGATTTAATTACCAAAATTAAAAAATGAAAAAGGCTGGTATATAGTTCAGTGCAGAGGCCCTGGGTTCAATCCCCAATACTGAAAAACAAAACAAGCTATTTTATGTAAAGAAATACTTCTGTCAACTTGTTATAAAATGCGGATTTCCTTTTTTCCATTCAGCCTACCTAGTCTTCGTCCAATGTTGGATGTTAATTATTTGCCGCTGACAGACATGAGGATAGCACGGACATTTTGTTTTTCCAATGAAGGACAGGCATTATATCTGGTCTCTCCTACTGAAATTCAGCGGTTAACATACAGCCAAGAAATGTGTGATAATTTACAGGTAGGTCAGCTACATGTATTTTTTTTTTTAAGTTGGACTTTAAAAAAAAAAAGAGAGAGAGAATGACGGAGATGTCTAAAAGCTATACTATTATTACATTAGAGAGTAAATAAGCTTTTATTAGGTGTTTTAAGTTTGTGTGCTTCCTTGTGACCCTACGAATTTCTCCTAACTCTTGGTTTTAGTTTCTCCCCCTGTACTGAAGACCTATAGAGCAAGAGCTGATAAAAATAACAAATAACCAAAGCACATCTGTATAGATTTGGCATTTGTGGAATGTAGCCTGCACATCTGAATCCTAAGCAAATACTGTGTTTCCCCCAAAATAAGACCTAAAGAAAAGTAATCAGCTTTGAAACTAGATATCAAAAATGCCAGCCCTAATCAGCCTATCCTTATCTTATCTGCTCTGCCACTATAGAACAGCCGCCAAGCAAGAGCAAGAGAATAGTGAGGTGTAATCTCCTGCATGACACAGGCCATCGCCATGGTAATGACCAGCGACTGCTTATTTTCCAGATAGGTTTTATTTCGAGGGAAAGATGGTATTCCCCTAGTCATTCCAAAACTCTCTAGATATTGAGAAAGATTCACCTCACCATGCAGTAGAAGCGTATTCTGACTCAGTTAAATGATCTTGAACCATGTTGTCATAATCTTGTACAAGTACTTGGTGTAAAAATAGATCCGACTTTCTTGCATATACCACCAAAGGTTCCCTGTTTCCTGGGGTAGTCCATGCTTGGCCCAGAAAAGGGAGCCTTTTAATGTACCATTAAAATAAAAACATACCATTCAAATAAAATAAAAATAGGTAAATAAAATTAGCCAAAAGGATTGAAAGAACTAAAAAATAAAAATAAACAAAATAAAACTAACCGAAAGTTTTTGGAGAAAAAAAAAGGGAAGCAGGACAGGAAAGAGGATGTACTAACTGAAACATATTCAGAAATCTAAACTGGTAATCATTAATTATAGGCAGAAATTAATCCTCAAGTGAATATATTCACTTCCTCATGCTTTTTAGAGAAGATAAAAAGAACAGAAAAAGGAAAAATTTAGTATGTTAGTTACTAGAGATGGAGAAAGAAATGCCAAAAGGAAACTGTAAGCAAAGCAAAAATCACCAGGAAAAGATATGGAAAGCAAACTGTCTTTTCATGATGTGCTCCAACTTACCACAGTGTTACCTTTTTATTAATTTATTCTTAATTGTTGTAATGCTTTTTTTTACCTTTCAATTTGGTACAGGAAATGCTAGGAGATTTGTTCACTCCCATAGAGACACCAGAAGCCCAAAATAGAGGATTTCTTAAGGGACTATTTGGTGGAAGTGGACAAACATTTGACAGAGAAGAGCTCTGTGAGTAAGCTAATTATAAAAATCAGTCTCTCTCTCTCTCTCTCTCTCTCTCCCCCACCCCTCTCTCCCTCTCTGCCTCTCTCCCTCTCCCCGCCCCCCTCTGTAGCTTGATGTAATATGTAATCTCAAATTTTAAACTAGGTATTTTTTGCTTGTCCTAAAGTTTGAACATATACTGCCTTGTATACCATGAAAATTATTTGTTTACCAAACATGAATAAAATTGGTCACTTTATATTGGTGAATAGTTTAACAAGAATGATACTTAAAATTCAAATAACTTACAAATAGTGAGCAAGCTAACAAATGTCTGATTTGTAGGCAGATCATACCTGCCTGGCAAGGTGAAGGCGTTCAGTTATTAAAGTTTGATAAATAGTTTTTAATGTGTCTGTCTATAATCACTGCTGGCAAAAAGATTCTTTATTCTAAACACAAGGTTTATCAATGCTACAGAATAAACTACTCTAAAAATCTACCAGTGAGACTCTGATGAACAATAATCAAAAAGCGGTAGAAAAATACTAGGGAACATTTTCACAGAGAAGATAACAATGTATTTTTCAGAATATGCCACCACAATTTGGTCTTGCAGATTAAAACTCTTCCTCCTGAACTTTTAACTATGCAAAATGATCTAGCCGCCATGATATAATAGAATATTATTTGGCCATAAAAAGGAAAGAAGTACTGATACATTCTATAACATGGATGAACTTCAGAAACAGCACACTGAATCATCAAGTCAAACACAAAAGGTCATACATTGTGTGATTCCTGTTACATAAATGTCCATAAAAGGGAAATCCATAGAGACTGAAAGCACTGAGCCTCGGACAAGAAAAGAGTAAGAAATGGCTGCTAAAGACTGCTAAAGGATCTGGGCTTTCTTTTTAGTACAATGGAAATAGTTTAAAATCAGAAAGTGGTGGTAGTTGTACAACTTTGTGACTACACTAAAAACCAGTGAATTGAACATTTTTTAAAGATAAAGTTTATGGTATATGAATTGTATCTCAGTGAGGCTCTTATTTTTAAAAATTTAAGCCAGGTGGTGGTGCACACCTCTAATCTCAGCACTTGGGAAGCTGAGACAGGAGGACTGCTACAAATTCGAGGCTGGCCTGGCCCACATAGTGAGTTCAAGGCCAGCCTGCACTGTACAGTAAGACACCGTCTCAAAAAACAAAAAATCTAGATTCCATCCCAGTGTTACTTTTTTGGAAATGTTCACTAAATTTCTGGCAAGGTGGCTGTTTTAATAATTTTATTTACTTAATTGAAAATGATTAAAACTAGCTCTGGGGCTGGGGATTTAGCTCAGTGGTTAGAGTGCTTGCTTAGCAAACACAAGGCCCAGAGTTCAATCCCCAGTACCAAAAAAAACAAAACAAAACAAAAACTAGCTCTGTAGGTCACTGGGAAACTTTTCATCTTTCATGAAGTCATAAAATCTCAATACATGTATGTTAACATCCATTATTTATACACTGTATTCCTGTTCCCCATACTCTAGTACTTACAGAAAGAGAAAATCTAAGACTTACAAAGGTTCATAAATGAAGATGAATGTGGAAGTTTGGAATAAAGACGTAGGCAAGAAATTTAAGCAAAATATCAGGTCCTAAAATGAGTAAAACATGCCAGTTCAGCCATGTCAAGAGATGCAGATATGCCGTGTCGTAGGGAAAGCACCCCGCCCGAACACACAAAGCACGTGATAACGGTGATTCTCTGAGTCTCTCAGGACTTTTCTTATCCAGGTGCTGATATCTTCAAACACATACATATGACAAGACCAAATATGTCACTCTTCTAACGAGAATTAGGATAATAGCGTTTAATATAAGTATTTTGTTTGGGTGACAATCTTGACTATTTGAATTATTTTGACAAAATGTTTTACATTGCTACGGCTTGAATTCCCAGTCGGGGAAGCCACGGCAGGAAAAGCCTCCCGCAGCCTCGCGCAACACATCCCCGGACCAGGCAGTATAGAAGGAATGAAAGGAGCTGCCGGAGGGGTGATGGGGGAGCTGACCCGAGCCCGGATTGCGCTGGATGAGCGAGGACAGAGGCTGGGAGAGCTGGAAGAGAAGACTGCGGGCATGATGACCAGCGCAGAAGCGTTTTCCAAACACGCACACGAGGTAAACTGCCTAAGTGGATATGAGCATCTTCAGTCGTAACTTTAAGTATCTAGATCCTGTACAAGAAAGCTTAAACAGAGATGCCACATGAATATAATGCTCCACAGCCAGGGTCAACTGAATGTCTTATAAATATTATAAATCTCCGCTCCTTGGGGAGATAATTTTTTACCATCATGTATGAATACTTTTTTACCTTAGGAAATAATTTAAAATATCCATTGGGTCTGATAAGTGTGTTTGGAGCATCAACCGCACACAAGGTGCATCGGCACAATGTGTCAGCCCCAAGAAGGGCGGTAGAGGCTGAGATCCACAGCCTGTAGTTTGTCTCGGTCATTAACAATCTCTATAAAAAGAGATAGCTTGATTGTTTGTTTTTAAGCCTTTCTCATATGTACTTTATTCTACCAAATAATATAAGGCATGTTGTTTCATTTAAGTTTTGAAATTTAGTTAAATATTTGTGATAGTTCAGTATGGGCTTGCTTTGATGTTTTTAGCATTTTATGGTGACTATTTTTCTCTTTGCAGTTAATGCTGAAATATAAGGATAAGAAATGGTACCAATTCTAAACTTCTAAGGAAGCTGTGACTGCTTTGAGAAATCATTATTCAGGGAAACCAAATTTATTCCCAGCATCACTATTCAACTGCTAGAAGCCAGTTTCTTCTACAGAATGTTCCATTACAGTCCATCTGAAGGTATTGTAAAGGAGACTTATCAAAGACACTGTACAACCCAAAGGCTGGAACCCTGGTTAAAAATCCCAAGATAATGGCTGAATATGCCTTTTCCCATGTGGAATGGAGCTATCATCTTGGCATGTGATTTGCTAAAGATTTACATTTAGAAACTATGGGGAGTCCTTTTGATTTGAAATTCCTGTACAAACAAAAGCATTAATGCACTTAGAGAAAAAAATCTTTGCATGATAAATTAACATCTTAAGAGGAAAAGAAAATCAAGCATGTTGTGACAGAAGAAAAAGATTTATGGTAAACTATTTTTATAAATTGGGCCACTTGGGGGCTGGGGATTTAGCTCAGTGATTAGAGTGCTTGCCTTGCAAGCACAAGTCCCTGAGTTCGATCCCCGGCACCACCAAAAAAAATAAATAAATAAATAAATTGGGCCACTCCCAACAATTTAAAAAGTCTGCATTAGAAGATATCAATGCATTTCAAATTATTTGCCACACCCAACTGAAAAACAAAGCAAACAAATTAAAAACCCAGTTTTCTTCTCATCTGTAACCTTCATTATACTTAGAACATTAATGAATTCTTACAGCAAGAATCTGATCAACATTCTTCTCTCTCCATTGTATTTAACATCATTCACGGTTCTCAGTCATAATCAAGTATTGCCAGTACAGTAAATTATTCCCAACACAATCATTGCCATTTCTCACCTGCAGAATGGGTTGCTATATTTAGTCATTAAACTATGCAGGATTAGGTCACCTTAAAGCATTTTTTTCAGCCTGGCTTGTACTCTACAAGGGAGTTAACTATAGGTGTGGGAAACTAGACTATTAAAACAAGGCAGATAGCCTTTAGAACCGATTTCACAAAGAGTGAAATATCATGCATCCCAATTTCAGTTTCTAAAATAATATATTTTTAAAGCTCCATTCGTATCCATGTCTGTCAGTTACACAGTATATTACTGTTGAAGCCCAGCAGGGTATACAGTCCCAAGGTGCTTCTGCAGCCTGAGACAGACCAAACTGCTCATTCTCTTTAGCATGACTCAGTAAAACCTCAGCTAGTATATAGGGAAACAAATTCTGAATTCTGATTTATTAAATTTCCGATTAACAAGGGCTTTCATTAGAAAATACTTTTTGGTTTGATACTTATTAATGGAAATATTTATAAAATGTAGTGTTTTTGCTATCTTGGCCTCAATCATCATTATGAACAACAGAAATACATACAGTTTAATGATATAAAAATCAATAATTTTGTGATTAACGAAGTCAACTAATATAAGCTACAAGATTATATCAATAAATACCAAAAACTTATTCCTTATTTAAAACTCTCAAAAATATAGCATCCCGACAAGATAAAATTTATTCATCATAACAAAAAAGTACTAGAGACTGAATGAAGACAGCTATTAGCACTAGTTAACCTGATTCCAGAAGTCAAAATGCACAGGAAAGCACTTACGTATTCTAGGATCCATCTTATAATATGCTGCTCTTTCAAAAAGAATCTTTTTTTGACATTATGGGTTTGACTTATTGCATTTTGACTAATCAAAGCCTTACTAGATTTACATTTGAGTTTCTTAAGAATTCATCATTGTCCTAGGGTTCAGGTTATTTTCATAGCCAAAATTTGTATTTTTTTTTCCTTTTAGATTTTTTTGTTTGAAGTGGTGCTTCCTTTAAAATGTTCTCAGTAATTTTGAAGACAAAAAAGATGATTGAAAAGAGTCAGAAAATATATACTAGGATAACATTTTTGCAGAGTCCTTGAATTTGCCTGGCTTCTTTAAAAGAAAAAAAAATAAACTTCATGAATCTCTCAGATTCTTATAATAGTAATGGAATCTGGCTTGGAAATACAAACATTACACATAAAATTATATAGTGAATGTATTACAGAAAGTTGAAGCCAGATCTGGAAAACACTGACCACCAAATTGCAGTGCGCTATTTGTACCGTCAGTCTCAAGGAGCCAGTCTTCAGAGTTTTTTGAAGAAATACTATCATTTCTACATTTTAAAAATGACTCAGAAGAGTGAAAATTTGGTTTATTTTAGGAATGATGAAATTCAGCCGAAAGTAGCATTAAATTAATAAATACTCTGAAGTCCAATAAGATTTAACTTGTTCTGGGCTGAAAGAATAGCTCAGTGGTAGAGCGTTTGCAAACATGCATGAGGCCCCAGGTTCTGTCCCCAGCCTTGCCCAAAAAATTAATTTGTTCTATATCAGGGTTTCTCAACAGCAGCACTATTGACACAAAATTCTCTGTTGTGGGAGATTGTCCTGTGTATTGCAGAATGTTAGTAACATCCTTGGCCTCTACTCATTAGATGCCAGCAGAAACCCCTAGTAATGACAATTAAAATTGTGTCCTGCCATTGCCAAATTGCTCCCAGTTGAGAGTCACTATTCATCTTTTAAAGAGACAGATTGTGAAATATATAATATATGTCCTGGGTAAAATGGCGCGTAAGTGCATATTGTCAATGAGATAAATTATTAGACCCAAAATTATAAGTCTGCTTCATATGCAATAAAACACAATTTTGGAGAAAGCTTTTATGAACCAGTGAAGGAAAAACATTACTGAACATTTTAAAGCACACACAAAATATAAAAAAGAATATAATACTCCTTTGCAAGAGAAGTGCTTAAATATCTGGCTTCAATGAAAAGATCAAAAGTTTATTGTTAGCATATCATTTGAAAGTAAATAGGTGCTTCTGAAATGCTTGAAAAGAATAGGTTCTTCTAAGTAATTTAAATATGCTTACAAATTGTTTTTATAAGCCCTTTGTTAATGTGAGAGTAACTTCATCCTTCAAACTCCTGATAAGTGGAATCCAAATTAATGAGGTTTTACTGTATCAAAATTATTTTTGTAATTCAACAGAGATAGCAATAACAAGACTCTAACATGGATGTGATTTTTCTCTTTGAACATTTCCACTCTATTGCACTACCCTTAGTGCGCACATGCTTGCGCGCTCACACACACAATCACAATCACCACCATTTTTATCATCATTACCATCCTGGGCAAACGAATGTTGTTGATCCATGTAATCCTTTGCATCATCTCATATTTTCTCTATCTTAGAACATATTAAAAAAATCTTCTGGTAACCTTGACAATGATGCAGGGGATGACCCTGAGCCTTGGCTGTCATAAAAATTACATCATATCTGCTAAGGTGGCATCGGAAGATAAGGCTTGCAAACTACAGTCTTGACAAGTTGACTTTACCTCCCTATGACTCCTCTCATAGATAAGCCCTTTTTCTTGTTCCAGCAGCAAATGGCCTTTCTATTCTATTCATCAATGAGCATCTAGACTATTTGCTTATTTGTTCTAATAATAATGTGAGCAATAATCCCTACATGAAATCTTCCATTTATCTTGGGGCTTGGAGGGAGAATGATTGAGTTATCATTTGTTACTCCCCTACAAAAGCAGTACTACTGACTTTGCTTCCTACAGTTCACTGAGGCCCAGATTTAGTGTCTCAGTCACAACCAGGGTCGTTGTCTGACTGGGGCTTAAGTGGGACAGTGACAGAACTCAGTGAGACACGTTCCAGTATTTCGGTCATGAAGATAGCTTTTCAGATCTTTTGGAATTGATTCTCAATCAATCAAAATTCAAGTCTCTCTCAAAGTTTTTAAGGGATTTTAAGGAAAAAGTTTCCTGTTTTAAAGGTTCTATCTATCTATTATCTACATGACTTTGAGAGAAAAAAGGAATAAGATGAGGCCTAAGATTGGTTGAGGAAGATTAGAGCAGATTATCGAGATACATGCCTATAAGATACTTGGACAAATGGGGAAATGAAGCGAGTCTGGAAGAGTAAACAAAAGGTCCTCTCTTTGGCTTAGGATCATTGGAATAACGGGGGAATATGCCTGTCTGAACACAGCCTGCCCCTGCGGGAAAAAAGAACCCTGTACCCCACCACACTAGTTCAGAAAGGACAGGCCGAAGCAAGTTAGCACAGCATATCAAGTCTTGCTCTCTACACTAGGGAAAATGCGGTAACCTTTACAGCTTCTTCACCTGTCTTCATCACCCAACTCCATTTTAGTTGGGTACTACTTCATGTACACACTGCTCCAAGTGCTAGGAATACTTGTCGTGAACTTAGGTTGAGCTTTATCTCTAATTGCAGCATTCCAGGGAGCATAGCTGTCAGCGTAACATGTTTGGTGTGTGTATTTGCAGACCACATATCCCTGAACAGAAGAGCTGCAGGAGAGATGAGGTTTGACTTGGGAAAGGGGAGGAAGTGCCAGTGTGCAAGACTGTTAGGGTGGGAGGGACGTGAGCAAGGCTTTGATGTGAGACCAGAAGCACAGATAGAAACCTTCATATATTTATCTAGAGGAGTGATTCTCAACCTTGGCTGTGCATAAAAATCACTTCAGATTTTAAAATTCTCAATTACATCAAAATTCCTCAGAGTGCGAACCAGACTTCAGTCTTTTTTGAAAGCCTCCACACTGGCTCCGAAGTCCAGGCAAAGTTGCCCATCACTGCAACTGCATCACTGTGGCCAGCCGCGGCAGACATGTTTGTCTACCTTGGCTGCTGTCTAGGGCTCAGGGAAGGCAAGACGTGAGCTCTACAGTGTTGACTAGATTTGTATTTATTCTACACCTCTTATAGAACAAAAGTCTGATTGAATTTCTCACCAGTAAGTACTCCATTAACTCCTAATAACTCTGTGATGCTCGCATATGTGAATTGCCCATTAATTATTCCAACTCAAACTTATAAATTTTTATTGTCTTTTGCATGTGACATCATAAGATACCAGAAATATGTTTCACAGTGAATTCAACAGCATAGAAAGCTACATGCAAAACTAATTCTCAATATTCGGACAGAGGGAATTTTAAAAATAATCATTTGCTAAATTAGGTCCAAAGTTAGTAGTCATTTTTCTTTTGGAGGAGACATGGGTGCCAGGTACCTGTTCTGCTGTAGGTATATTTTATTGGACTAGTATTAACGAAAAGAGAGACCTCTTCCTTTTTAATTGTTTCAATCAAAAGTCCCCAGAGCCACTTAGATTCATTTTCTTTGTTATTGGATATGCATTTGAGGGGAAAATGCCTAGAATTTACTATCTGACCTGCAGTGCTCTGGAAGAGAGCTTATTCCTTCACAAAGGGAGAGTCAGCTGACCAAAGGCAGCAACACAGTGACAGAGAGTCAGAGCAACCTCTTCTCATCCTGCTTCCCCTCTGGTTTTGGCCCACCCTTTCCAACCACAAGCCAGAAAATAAACAAGGTGGTGGTTTTGGACACTGTACACAGGATCAAAATCTCTAATAACCTATAATTTTTAGTACTTAATTATGTGATGTTTTATTCTAGGAAATAAGAAACAGACAACACCATTAATGTATCTTTCTTTCATCTTCAGAATTTTTGCATCTTTTCAGAAAATGACAAATTACTATTTTTCTGTTGCACTCAGCAATTGTGACTATACTTAAAATTCTTGTAGTCTGTAGAGATATCAATAAAATTGTATATGTTTGTACATAGATGCTCTGTTATGTCATGATGTCATGTATTTATTACTAATGATTTTTGCCATGATTAAGTACAAGCAGAGGTGAGACCCTTATTTGCAAACATTATGTAGTATAGTTCTTCAATGTGTAAATGTTTTTAAAGGCAACGATAAGGTGGACTAACATACATTTGAGCTAAAAACCAGAAATGAAAAAACTAAAGTTCCCAAAACTTACTGATTTTACTAGAGTGTATTAATCCAAAGATTAGAAATAGCCACTCATTTTTCTGTTGAATTGAGATGTGTAACTTTTTATCAGAACACTTTAAAGACAATCTTTAAGGGTGTTGGCTGAATTCCACCTTTGGTAATAGTCCAGAAAAGAAACGGAGGTGGAATAAGAAGAACCTAAACACAACATATACAGTACTGACCTTTGTTTTGCTGCGTCACTTCTTGTCCACGAAGAAAATTTAAACTCTTGCTGTCTTGCGCTACCACCTACTGGTGACAGGGAGGCCCAGCAGCCCAGTGTGTCCGGCTCCTTTGGCTTTCATCAGCAGAGTTGATTCCTCTTCAAGCATTTTACTTATATTTACACTGTAGCCTTAACCAACTTATTCTTCCAAATGCTAAACATCTCAAGAAATGCTAAATATCTCAAGAAAAAAAATTTTCCAATCATCATAATTTTCCCCTAGTGTTGGTTCCCTATAAAAATTGGAAAACTAACCAACCCTTGGCTAAACAATATTTTTGACTAGAAACATCAATATAAAGATAAACCCTTTAAAATACAAGAACCAGGCTGGGGATTTAGCTCAGTGATTAGAGTGCTTGCCTTGTAAGCACAAGGGCCTGAGTTCGATCCCCGGCACCACTAAAAGAAGAAAAAAAAATACAAGAACCAGTCTTCCTTTCAGAATTACATCAAAAGCATAAATTCATCTTATCCTTCAATTACTGTCACTCAAACTTCACAAATCTGCATTCAATATTTAAAATACTGCCTTGACTTCCTCCTTTCCCCTCTCCCCCTTCCCTTTTTCCTCGCTCCTTCTCCTTTCCCTTCCTTCCTTCCTTCCTCCCTACTTTCTTTTACTCCCTGCTTCCCCCTTCTTTCCTCCTCCCTTTGATCTTCTATTATTTCCTTCTATTCGTTTAGTTAAAAGATCAACTACAGTAGTACTTGTGTATGTTTTTGTTAAACTTGTGGACAAAGATTTATAGAAAGGTCTTTTATAACCTAAGATTCATTGTCCAGTATGAGTTTTTACACATATAAAAGGAATAATATCATACCTAAGACAGTTTAATTTGATGGCCTGGGGGTAGGGACTGATAATCATTAAGGTTGGTTCCAAGACAATTAGATAAGCAGAGGTCATGAAAGAAAATCTCAGCTACATTCATTCAGTATTCCATGCTGTGACATGTGAAGGCAGATTTTTTAAAGACTTCTATCTTGAGAACATGAGGCCTGTGGTTGAAGATATATCTTACTGTAAGTGTTTGGATCGTGTTTTTTACTACATTATCAGATTAACTTCTAGAGGTTTTATTTTCATAAAATACTTTTGTGGTTTAAGAAATCAACCACACCTGAATAGGTTCATTGTGGGAATGCCACACGATGACTGACAGGCACTGGGCAGGATGAGAGGGGCAGCCCACATGAGGGTAGAGTTGGAGTAAGGTGGCACGGTCAGCACCTACACAGTCAGTAATGACGGAGTGTGACGTCCACATTGGAGCGGGGGAGGCAGCCTGGTGGGGTCAGGAGAGTGGCTATAAAAAAGGGATTGAACACTTACGGAAAAATATGGAGGATATGAGAGTTGGGTTTCTCACTGATGGAGAAGAAAATAAAAGGGAAAGTTAGAACTCAAAAATTCTGCTGTCCTATTGTAGAGGTGACTAGAGTTAATAGTAATGTAGTTTATAGCTCCAGATAGGTGCGAGAAAATTTTAAAATGTTCTTTCCACAAAGAAATAATAAATAGTTGAGGTGATGACTGTGCTAATTAGCCTAATTTAATCATTCCGTGAGGTATACATGTATGGAAACATCACATACCCCACAAATATATATGTATATATATATAATTGTTGAAATAATAAAACTTTAAAACAGGAAAGCCAAATAAACCCTGTAGTGTTGGATTTGAATTCAAACTATCACTAAGAATTATAGATGACAGACATGGTTTATATACATATATACACATATGTGATACATTGTGTGTTGTGTATATGTGCATATTTCCTAATTCTGAACACTGATGAGACAAGGAGCAATCCCTACTCCCCAGAAGTAATGAGCACAACTAGTACCTGGATTTCGAATTCCAGATATCTTTCCCTGCTGAATATGCCAGAGCCTCTCGAAGAAATGGCTGATTTCAACACTGGAACATACTCTTGTGCCAGAAAATAAAGTATTCAAAGAAGGATAGGACATGTCAAAAAGATACATAAGCTATCTTAAAAGGGCCTACCTACCCAGGCCAAATCAGGAATAATTTAAGCGGTGAAAGTAATGCTAGTACCCTCGAGCCCATGCTGATAGAAATAAGAAGAAAAGAAAGTTATTCCTTACAATTGGATGTCTACCAATAAATGAAAGTGGAATTTTAAGATTACCATTTAGTCAGCAGTGTAATAATAATTAGGGTAGTTAAAGCCAATGAGGTGAAGTGGGATGGAGGAATAGAATAATTTGCAAAGTCTCAAAGTATCTTTCCTCACAAAATTTGTCAATCATAAAAGAAAATGTACTTTTACGCTAGAGAAACTTGGCAGACACTATCTTAATCAACTGATCACAGTCCCACCACCAATACTGAACAAATCAACATTGTGTGCTGCCTTTAAGAGGAACATAGCATCACCTAGGTGATATTTCTGCCAAAAATATATAATCTGGGTCTAATCCAGAGGAATTATTGGACCAAACTAAATTGAGTGACATTCTGTAAAATTTGTATTAAAATTTTTCAATGTCCTGAAAGTCAAGGAAAGATGATGTTCCAGATTTAAGGAGACAAGACACGTGAGGACTACGTGCAACATATGATCTTGGGTTGGACTTTTGCTATAAATGATATAATTGGAGCAATTTAAAAAACTTTGTTTTCACTCGACCGGGATTCTTTGCACTATTCTTACAACTTTTATTTAGTTTTGAAATTATTTAAAAATAAAAATATTTTCAATTTTGTTGTATTATTTGCACTTCAGTGACATTGTCTTCTGTCATAGCAAATGGACAGCTCAAAGGATGTTTTTGTGAACTGGTTTGGGAATCTAGCCATTATTTAAATTTTTTAAAAAATATGTTCTCAATATACAAATAATGCACATTTGCAATAGCCATATAATAAATTTACATGCGATAAAGCAAATATTTCTCTTGGTCATCTCTCACTCCTATCTAAAGTTATCAGTTATTAGTTTGCTGTGCTTCCTTCCAGACATTTTTCTATGTCACAACCTACTATGTTGCATGGACTTCTTATGTCTTAGATCATCTACCCATGTCAGTACTTGTGACTAATTCTCTTAATTTATTGTATTATTCTTTAGTGTCAATAAACCATAATTTGTTACCATTCCTCTGCTAATAAAGTTTCTTGTACTAGTAAACATTTCCAATCTTTTGATATTACACATAGACTGCATCAAACACTTACACATTCATTTTGCAAATGTGCAGCCATTTCTCTAAGGAAAATGTAAAGTGGAATTGCTGAATCAAAGAGCATACTCATTTCAACCTTTTAAATAGATATTGGCAATTAAATTCACTCTTCTTCCAGCAGGGTATAAGAATGACTGTGTCTTTTCATCTTTGCCTATTCTCAAATTTTAATCTTTTTATTTTTCGCAGTATAAAAGACAAAAATGGTATTTATTTTAACTGTAATTTTCTGATTACTAGTGACATTACACATCTTTGCATGATTGGTTATTTCCTTTTCTGTAGCTTGTTCATAATTTCTGACTGTTTTTTCTCTAAATAGTTGTGTCATGGCCCTGCTGCAGAAAGAGACTGGACCACCAGCACCCCTACAAAATTTGGTTTTAAACGTTGAGACAGATAACACCACACAGACCCCAAGAACATAAAAAAGGTATATCATTCATGTAATGAGGCTTTATAGGGAATAAGGAAGAGAGTGCTGAAGGTTTCTCTTCTGATCAGACAGTCTCCAGGGTTTGCAGGAAGGGACTCATGTGATTTGAAAACATCCCTGGTGCCAAAGAAGGAAATGTCTAGGCTTTCTTCTAGGTACTTACCCTGATGGGGGAAGGAGGAGTGGAAGGGGTGAGGTTAAAACATCCAAGATGGAGGGAAACTTTACTGCAGATTGTTTGTCTATTATTGATTTGTATTATAACTCTGGAAATTAACTTATTTCTTTTCTTGTTAAACTTTTCGTTTCAGGAAAATGTTTAATGTGTAACTGTACATATTAATGGGATTCGCAGTTATAGTTCCACACATGGATACAGTGTACATTGAACATGTCCATCCACCCATCTTCTACTCTAATTCCCTTCTCCCCCTAGTCCCTAATAATCACTATTATAGGATTTTTGTTTTCTAGTCCTAATAATGACTACTGTAGAATTTTTGTTTTTATTTTGTATTGTTTTTTAGTTTCCACAAGAGAAGACATCTGGTATTGTCTATCCGGCTTATTTTGTGTAATATTCTAACCTCAGGTTCCATCTGTTTTTCTGTAAATGACAGGATTTCATTTGTCTTTATGGCCAATATTCCACTGTGTAGATAAGCTGTTTTCTTGGTATGCATTCATCTGTTGACAGGCACCAAGGCTGATTCCCTATCTTAACTATTGTGCATAGAGCCATGATGAACAGATGTACTGCAGGAATCTTTTTGTATGCTGACTTTGTTTCTTTTGGATATATATCCTGGAATGGATTACATGAATCATATGGTAGTTCTATTTTTAGTTTTCTGAGGAACCTCCATACTGTTTTCCAGAGTGGCTATACTAATTTACATTCCCCTGAACAGTGTATAAGTTTTTCTCCACATTCGTGCCAGCATTTGTTATTGTTTTTATAATAGTCATTCTAACTGCAGCAAGATGATCGCTCACTGTAGTTTTGATTTGCATTTCCCAGAGGGCTAATGATATTGGACATTTTTCATTTACTAATAAGCCATTTGTATTTCTTCTTTTTAAAAGTGTCTGTTTGGATCATTTGCTCATTTTAAAATCGGGTTACTTTGTTTTTTGTTAAATTTTATTCCTTTATATATTTTGGATATTAACCCTATCAGATGAATACAGTAGCTGGCAGACATTTTCTACCAATCTGTAAGCTGTCTCTTTATTGATTATTTTCTTTGCTGTGTAGAGACCCTTTAGTTTGATGCAACCCCATTTCCGAATTTTTTTGGTTTTGTTTCCTGTGCTCTTGGGGTGTTTACACTGTGTTTTTTTCAAGTAGTTTCAGAGTTTCAGATCTTACATTAAAGCCTTTTGATCTTTAATGAAACAAGTTTAGTGCAGGATAAGAAATGCAGGTCAAGTTTCGGTCGTCTACATTTGGATATTTCTTTTTCTCAGCACTACTTTTGAAGAGACTCTCCTATCTCTAACATGCTTTTTATGCCTTTGTCAAGACTCAAACTGAAACATTTTATGCTTGATCCATATTTGTCTTGCACATTATATATTTTTACTTTTTAGTAATGTGGGGGAGAGGAGGGAGATAATAACAACCTTGGCATAATTCACGAAAGCAGCTGTGACCTCCAATCAGTTTACTTCTAATCACAAGGAAAGAGCTCTTTAAAATGTACTTGTACGTTTCGCTTGTGAATGTCTATAATTTCATCCTCCCAGATATGTTCCCCAATCTGTGCTGACATTGAAAGGACAAAACATTTTGTTGGTGGATTTTTCTACTAATTATTTTTACAGGTATTATTTTCCCAACACAAAAGAGCTTTATTTCCTCAGTATAATGAAAATTGAAATCCTATGTGTATTCAATAGGAAATAGACAAATTTTATTTTTTATTTCCACTTGAAGAGTTACATTTTCATATAAAAGTTTACAAATAATGGTTTTTATTTTGATTTTTTCAACAAAAAAAAGTTACCTTGATGGCATATTGTGATGTAATGGCAATTGCTTGTAGGATAGTTAAATATCAGTATTAAATCCTAATGTCTAGCTGCCATATTGTAGATATGAACCGATGTTGACCAAGCATGTATTTTGTATTTTATTGCATTGTACACTGCAACTAATAAGCCAAGGAATCAACATGTATTAGGTGCATGTACAAGGAATCGACATGTATTAGGTGCATGTACAAGGAATCGACATATATTAGGTGCATGTGGTTCTAAAACCCACAAAGAATGATAAATTATCAATATAGTTTAGTATTTGCTAATTTCACTACACTCTTTTGTTGTGTATATGTAGGGAAGTCATAGGGATTATAAATTCAATTTGAGTAAAATTTAAAACCATATATTTTATTATAAAGGGCCTTTAATTTAAGATGGTCAAAGCACTGATATTATATATTTGTTGTAAAGAGAATTATAAGAGTTTTATTTTTCTGATATTAGAAGTTACTTAGTAAAGACTCGTTTCCATAAAAAAAAAAAAAAAGCCATTGACTGTAGATGAATGGGTTTGTTTCCGGATTTTCTATTCTGCTCCGTTGGCCCTTATTACTGTTTTTATGCTGGAGCTTTGCTTTATTTGTTACTTTGGTTCTAATATGTCTTAAAATCAGGTATTGCGATGCTTCCACCTTTACTCTTTTTGCTTAAAATTGCTGTGGCTATTCGAGATCTTTTGTGTTTCCATATGAACTTTAGGATTATTTTTCTGGTTCTGTGAAAAATGTCACTGATACTTTGATGAAGATTGCATTGAATCTTTGGATTGCTTTGGGGAGTATGGACTTTTTAACAATATTAATTATTTCAATCCATCAATATGGGAGGTCTTTCCACCTTTCAGTGTCTTCAATATATTTCATCACTATTTTGTCATTTTCATTGTAGATGCTTTCACCTCCCTCAATTTTTCCTAGGGTTTTTGTTTATCTTGTTCTTTGTTTTGTTTGTTCCTACTATGACTGGGATTCCTTTCATGATTTCTTAGGACATTCATTATTGATCTATTAAAACATCTACTTATTTTGTATGTTGATTTTGTATACTGCTACTTTATCAGTTCAAATAGTCTTTTTGTGGTCTTTAGTTTTTTCTATGTATAGAATCATATATGCAAATGGTGATAATTATACTTCCTCCCCTTCTAGCTATATGTCTCTTACTTCTTTCTTTTGCTTAATTGCTCTATCTAAAATTTCTAGTACTATATTGAAGAAGAGTGGTAAGTGGACCCTGTTGTCTCATTCTTGATTTTACATAAAATGCTTTCAGTTTTTCCCCATTCAGTATTGTTGGCTTTGTCATGAATAGCCCTTATTAGGTCGAAGTATGATCTTTTGATACAATTTGATCATGGCTTGTGTCACTGAATGGATATCAAATTTTTTCTAGTGCTTTTTCTGGATCTACTGAGATGATGGTATGATTTTTATCCAGCATTCTATTTCTGTGATGTATGACATTTATTGATTTGTATATGGTGAACCATCCCTGGGATGAAACTCATTGGATGGTGGTGTGTGATCTTTTTGGTGTGCTACTGAATTTGTTAGTGTTTGGTTGAGGATTTTTTGCATCTATGTTTATCAGGGATATCAGCTTATAGTTTTCATTTTTTGTTGTTGTGTTCTTGACAGGTTTTGGTAACAAGTTAGTGCTGTCCTCATAGAATCTGTTTGGAAGGGCTCCCACCCTTTCAATTGTATTGAATAATCTGAGAAGCACTGGTATTTGTTCTTAAGTGTTCGGTAAAATTCAACAGTGAAGCCATTCAGCTCTGGATGTTTCTTTGTTAGAAGAATTTTTATTACTGATTCAATCTCTTATTATTGTTCTATTCAGGGTTTTTATATATTCTTGGTTCAATTTTGGTAGATCAGATGTCCAGAAATTTATTCTAGATTTCCCAATTTGTTAACAAGTAGTTTTCAAAATAATCCCTAATTATCCTTCGAATTTATGTGTATCAGTTGTAATGTCTCCATTTTTATCTCTAATTTTATTTATTTGGGGCTTCTCTCCCCTTTTTGGTTAGTCTAGGTAAAGATTTGTCAGTTTTTTCCTTTTCAAAGAATCAACTCTTTGCTTCATTTATCTTTTCTTTCTACAAAATTTGGGTTTGGTTTTTTTCTTGCTTTTCTAAATTCTTGAGGGGCATCTTTAGATTATTGGAAATCTTTCCTTTTCTTTTCCTTTTTTGTGAAACAGGGTCTCACTATATTGCCTGGGCTGGCCTTGAGCTCCCAGCTCAAGCAATCCTCCTGCCTCAGCTCACAAGTAGTTGGGACTAGAGGTGCATACCTTGTCTAGCTCTGTATTTTCAATGTAGGCATTCAGCGTTATTAACATCCCTTCTAGTACTGCTTTTGCTGCATCCTGCAGGGTTTGGTAAGCTGTTTCTATTTCCATTTGTTTCAAGAAATTTTTACATTTCCTTTGAATAGCCTCAATGATCCAGTGTTCATTCAAAAGTGTATTTCATTGTTAGTATCATTTAAATTGTTTCTCTTGTTATTTCTAGTTTCATTCCATTGTGATCAGAAGAAATATAGGACTTGATTTCAATTTTTTGGTATTTGTTAAGATTAGTTTTGTGGCCTAGTCTATATGCTCTAGTCCAATAAAAGTTCCATGCACTGATGAAAAGAATGTGTATGCTCCAGCTATTGGGTGAAGAGTTCTGTAAATGCCTGTGAGGTCCATTTGATCTGGGGTATAGTTCAACTCTGATAGTTTAACAATAGATGATCTATCTGTTAGTGAGCGTGAGATATTGACGTTTCCCATTATTATCACTAATACTACTATCGTGATGGCAATTATCTCCCTTTCACTTCTGGAAATAGGATTTCCTAAGCATCTTTTGTGAGGCTCATCTGGTGGTCATGGATTTCCTCAGATTTTGCTTATCTTGGAAGATCTTTCGGTTATCCTTCATTTCTGAAGTATAGCCTTGCCAGTTACAGCAATCTTGCTTGACAGTGTTCTTCAAGAACTTGAAATACTACAACATTCCATTCTCTCCCAGGGGACTTGTTAGGCTGCTACCGAGGAATCTGTTGTTAGTGTATTGGAGCTGTCCTTAAGTGTGAGTTCTGCTTTTCTCTTGCCAATTTTAAAATTATTTCTTTATGTTGTACTTTTGACCATAATTGTCATGGTGAAGATCTTTTCTGAACTGTCTTTTTGGGGTCCTGTAAGCCTCCTATCTATGGACTCCACGTCTTGCCTGAGGTTGGGAAACTTTTCTGCTATTATTTCATTTCTCTGCCCTTAACCTGTATTGCTTTAGCTTTGGATATGCCTGTGATAGATGTTTGATTATGTAATGGTGCCCCACAGGTCCTGAATACACTTTCTGTTCTTTTTCCTTCTGTCAGAATGTGGTATTTCAAAAGACCTGTCTTGAAACCTCAGTGTCTTTTCTTTTGTGTGATCTAGTCTGTTGCTGAAGTTTTCCACTGATTTTTTTTTTCTTTTAAATCTACATTTCCAAGATTTCAGGTTGGTTCTTTTTCAAAACTCTCTTTCCCTGCCAAATTTCTTTTCACAACCTGAATTATCTTCCTAATTTTGCTTATCTGTATTCTTTTGAATCTCATTGAGGTTTTAAAAAAATCAGTAGGTATTTTTAATTCTTTACCAGGAATTTTACTCATTTTGATTTCTTTGGACTCTGTTGTCAGAGTTAGGATATTTTTCGAGCTGTCATATTACCTTCTTTTAAAAATGTTTCTTGCACTCCTACATTGAGATTGTATACCTGCTGGATCCAGTATATCTATCACTTAAAGAATGGCCTTCTCAGTAAGCAGCTTTTTCCTCAAGGTATGTCTTGGGGTATCATTTTGTTATGCAATGTTGAGCTTATTTCAAGCTGTACACTGTGGTTTATTCTCCCTTCAGCTGCTTTGGCTGTGATTAGTAGATTTGGGCATAGGGTATACTGTCTCAGTTACAGAGACCTACTTCACACAGCAGTGAGGGAAATGTAGCAGGTCAGACAGATGTGGTGTAGACAGCAGAGTATGTGCGATACATATTGCGTGCCTACTCCTACATCAAGAGTGGTGGCCCTTATTGGATGATAAGAGTTTCCTCAGGCACTGTTGATATTGTCTCTGGCATTGGCTATACCAGCACTGGAGAGGGGCCTGAACTACTTGTCCTCCAACCAGACAGCGATGTGGACCCAGGTGCTTCATGAGGAGAGATGGGGGCAAGAATCACAGCATTCCCTCTGTTGTCTCACCCCCAGACTTGTCAGTAGTGCATGATGAGAAGGTAAACAGGTGGCCAGTCATGGCAACTCCTTAGGTGTGGAGCAGGAGAAGTTGTCTTATTCCTTCACACTGCCACTGTTGGCATGACCACCCAGAGTTGGACATCAGGCCCCCTCGCTGTGTGCGCCTGGGAATTGGGCAATGGCCAGGGCTTTTCTCTCCTCGCTTTTTCAGCTGTAGTGCCCACCAGGGATGGAGTAGGAGTGGGTCATAGCTGCAGCAGGCATTGTTCCTCTCAGCTGAAGTGCCCACAGCAGTGAGATATGAACACTACTGTAGCCAGTAGTGGGCCATGTTCCTCTATGGAACATCTTAGGTTGTGTGCAGGGGTGGGGTGATAGCCAGTCCCTCAGCACTGTTCAAGGCAACCCCAGCACAATCCTGTGGGCAGAGCAACACTAAAACTTGAGTTCTTTCCCTGCCCTGTTTAGTGACAGGTGCCTGGGCACAGTGATATAGAGGTGGTGGGAATGGTGTAGATGGCTGCCTCGGTCCTGGGACCTATGTGAACCCACATGAGCCTGGCCATACCCATGGTCTTGTACAAGAGACTCCCTGACCCCCCAGTTCTTAATCCCACTCCCTCCATGTCATAACACTCGTCCCCTACAGTGCAGGTTACCTCGCGTTCCGAGTCAGTCACTCTACTGAGCCATTTGGTTCTCAAAGCAGCCGTCTGCTGAGCCAGTACAGTGGAGTATCTGTGAGGTCCCACACATGGGACTATGGAGGAGTTTCTGACTCATAGAGCAGCCTAAATTCAAAGGTGGTTCCTGGCTAAGGCACCCTAGGGGGTTTCAGGGAAGTGATGTGAGATGCTTTTTCAAAGCAACCCTACAGTGCAGGTTTCAGGCCATTTATAGCTGCAAGATTCCATGTTTCAGGCTATTTATTTCAGATCTGAGACTTCCCAGCAGCTGGGGTTGTCAGCACGTCTTCCACCTCTACCCGTGCAGACAGGAGGCTTCCCCTCACCTGGTTGTGGAGTGTGGGTGGACTATTTGGTTTCTTACTGTGCCATCATCCCAGTTCTCGGGTTCTTACAAGGTTTCCATTTTTCTTTTCTTGATTTCCAGTATTCTCCCCTGACTGCTCGATTCAAAATGTAACTATCCATGCTTCTCTGTAGAAGAGGTGGGTGATGAGTGCCTTTACTCAGCCATCTTGCTGCCTTCCAACTTTAAATTCCTTATTTTTCTATATCTGATTTTTCCTTACTTCTTGATCTTCCTCATGGTTGTGCAGATATTCTTCTCTCCCTCTTCCTCCTTGCAAGATTGGCTGCTGGGTTTAGAGGAGTACGTGACCTCATGGCAAGGAAAAAGAGGCATGGTTCTTACATTCTCCTGGGCCCCTGTAGCTCTCTGTGTTCTGGCTGGCCCCTCACTGATAGGCCCTCTAGGGCAGGACCCCATGGTTCACACTTGCTGGCTCAGCATTACGAGGACATGGATTCTTTCTGGATTCTCTACCATTTCCAGGCCCATAGATTGGACTGTCCAATGTTACTTTTTTATACCAAGGATTTTTCCTTTTAATGTAGTCAAATACCTTCATTATATTTGAACTTTGTTTTCAAGAAGGCTTTTAGTTCTATTATTAACAATAACATATTTTCATTTCTTCTTTGATAGTTTTTTTAGGAGTTATGTCACCCAGCTGAAGGTTTTTTGCTCAGTTTGTATATAGATCACAAACAGGCACAGAGCAGCTCTTCTAGTATTAACACCCCTGAGCTCTGACTGCCAGAGCTATCAGCTCTTAATGGTCTCTGCCATTCTCCTGGTAGTCAAAACCAGCAGCTACCAGGCTTCGAGAACTCTGCTGACCCCTAGAGATGACAGCTCCCTGTAATTCATTGCTTTCCATTGTTGCTTGCTAGGTGACTTCAGTGTTGCCAGCCTCAGCTGCTGGTCCCTTTTGGTACCCACAGCGCTCAGTGTTACCAGCTTGGCTTGCTCTGCTCAAGACAGAAATCACTAATAGGCAAAAGCATGCTATCTGAACGAGACTTTATTAGGACTCATGCTAGACCATAAAGGGTGCAGACTGACCAGATAAGGGTATGAGGGAAGTTGCTTACACAGAAGAAAAAGGTGGGCACATGCATGCACAGTGTCAGACATTTTGTTCTTCGTGGACCTGATTTAAGTATGACTACAGAGGGCCAGAATCATGGGGAGACTGCAGGTGAAGTCATCTGAGGTGGGTCCATGACTTAAGCTTGCTACAGCCAAAGCAAATATCTCCTGGAGAAGCTGTGAGGTGTCTAATGTAGCCATGGCCAGCTCCAAGGTGGACAGGATAGCCATAGAAGGGAGAAAGAAAGCACTTCTCAGGAAGCATTAGGCCTTTCTCTCCTGTCTCAGGCTTTTAACCCATTTAGTGTTTTTTTGATGAACATTTGAGATCGAATCTAACTTGATATTTTTACAAATACATAACCTATCTCTACACTCCTATTTCTGAACAACCTATCTTTTCACTACAAATTTGTTTTCTAAGTTCTTTAGTCTGTCCTAATAACCTATTTGTCAATTTCTATGCTTTTATAAAACCATTAAATTATGGTATCTTTGTAACGTCCTAATACCTGATAGATATTTGTTCTTTTTGAGTTTAATAGCTATTGGCATTTGTTTTTCTCCAAGTGAGTTTTAGGATAGCATCTAAAAACAAAATCCTTTTGAGACTTTGACTGGGACTACACTGGTTTACAGATCAACAGCTAGCTAGTTCCTCTAATTCTATTCATTTTCCACCTGTAAAGCCAGCACTAGAGCATCTTTAAATCTCTCTCCAACTTCAGTCATCACACCTCCTCTGTCACTCTCTGCTACCTTCTTATGAGGACTCTTGTGATTACACATAGGAGACACCCAGATAACCCAGGACAGTGTCCCCAGCTCAAGGTTCTAAATCACATCAGCAAAGTCCCTTTCACTATGTAATATGACAGTTCACAGTTTTCAGGGACATTGGGGGACACAGGGACATTCTGCCTGACACAAAGCACCCCTGTTACTCACAGTGTGATCTGTGGATTGAAGAGCTACCAGCCAAGTTTGAATTTTACGGTATTACTTGGTTAGTATACTCTAACTGAACTTTGAATTGTGGTTAATGGGGGATTTATGTTATTCAAGTAAACCACAGTAACGGGTTTGTGCATATATGAAGCATGAAAGGGAATATCTCCTATTTTAAGCGCAGCTGATAAGCCAAAAAAGATGACAAAAATGTACATTACTGTACGTTTAGGATGCATGGCTAAGGCTACAAAAAATGAGGTACAAGTGACTTATGTTTGCCTTCATATCTGAAGAATACCCAAAGGTAAAGAGATCAAGTTTTCTCTTGCCCTGGTTCTGAAGTTCACCAGGACACATAAAGCGTACTACAGCTTTTCTCTTTCAGAAACATGATACAAGTGGGTGGGGAAAAAATTGAAAAATAATGATGTACCTTCCCTCATACCTGTGCCATCTTCTGCCCATTCCACTAACCACGTCTGAGTCCTTGTGCACTCATACTCAATGACTGGTTTAGAACTCTGATCCACTTCAATTTTAGTTTAGGACATGGTGAGAGACATGGGTCCAGTTTTAGTCTTCAGCATGTGGAAAGCCAGTTTTTCCAGCACGATTAAAGAAGCTTTCTTCCAGTGAGGGTCTTTGGCTCCTTTGTTGAAGATGAGGTATTTTGAGTGTGTTTGGGGTTGTTTCTGCATCTTCTTACCCGTTCCATTGATCCTTCTTTTTTTTTTTTCCAGTACCATGCTGTTTTTAATCACAGTAGCTTTACACTATAATTTCAAGTCAGGGATTGTGATGCCCTCTGCCTTTGCCCCTGTGGCCCAGAATTGTTCTTGCTATTGTTGGTCTCTTCTAGTTCGAGATGAATTCTATGATTGCTTTCTCTAATTCTGTGAAGTACACTATTGGTATTTTGATTGGAATTGCAATAAATCTGTATAGTAATTTAGGAAGTATGGCCATTTTCACTATGTTGGTTCATCCTACCCAAGAACAAGGGATACCTTTCCATTTTCTGATACCTTCTTCAATCTCCTTTTTCAAAATACTATAGTTTTCAATGTATAGATCTTTTATTTCCTTTGTTAGATTGATTTCTACATACTTCTTTTTTTTTTTTGGATGCTATTGTGAAAAGTGTTGTTTCCCTAATTTCTGTCTCAGTGGGTTTGTTATTTGTATACAGGTATGCTGTTTATTTCTGAGTCTTGAATTACCAAAGCTGAATCAAGAAGAAATAAAAACACTAAACAACCCAATATCAGCCATTGAAATGATAATTAAAAACCTACCAACAAAGGTCCTGATATATTCACTGCTGAACACTACAAGAAATTTAGAGGGCTAGCAATTTAGCTCAGTGGTTAGAGTGCTTGCCTCACAAGCACAAGGCCCTGAATTTGATCCCCAGCACCAAAAAGAAAGAAATAAAAGAAAGAAAGAAAGAAAGAAAGAAAGAAAGAAAGAAAGAAAGAAAGAAAGAAAGAAAGAAAGAAAGAAAGAAAGAAAGAAAAGAAAGAAAGAAAGAAAGAAAGGAAAGAAAGAAAAGAAAAAGAAAGAAAGAAAGAAGTTTAGAGAAAATGTAATGCTACTACTCCTCAAACACTTTATGGAATCAAAAGGGAAACAATACTCCCAAAGTCATTCCTGGAAGCAAGCATTACCCTGATACCAAAACCAGAAAAGGAGTCAACCAAAAAAATAGAACTACAGGCCAATTTCCCTCATGAACATAGATCGAAAAAGTCTCAATAAGATACTGGCAAACAGAATGCAACAAATCATTAAGAAGATTATACACTATGACCAAGTAGGAGTCATCTCAGGGCTGCAGAGATGGTTCAACATATGCAAATCAATAAATGTGATACACTATATCAAGAGTCAAGGACAAAAACCACATAATCATCTCAATAGATGCAGAAAAAGCATTTGACAAAATCCAACACCCATTCATGATTTAAAAAAAAAAAAAAACCCGGCAGAAAATAAGAATAGATGGTTTATATCGCAGTCTGATAAAAGCCATCTATCATGAACCAACAGCCAACATCATACTAAACGGTCAAAAACTGAAAGCTTTCACTCTAAAATCAGGAACAAGACAAAGATGTCCACCATCATCACCACTCTTATTCAGTATAGTTCTGGAAAATTAGCTAGAGCAATTGGACAAGAGGAAGAAATAAAAGGAATAAAGATAGTAAAGGAAGAAGTTAAATTGCCATTATTTGTGATGACATGATTCTCTACATAGAAGACCCCAAAAACTCCACCAAAAGACTTCAAAGATTCAGTCATGTAGCTGGATTAAAAAACATAATTTTTTAAAAGTACTAAATACAAATTTTTAACAAACTGAATCACTGATATAAAGTTTCTCATAAATTTATTTTATTTCAACAGCAAAAAGGTTAGTTCTACACCTCTGACCGGGATTATGAAGTTCAGTCTTTAGAGCATGGGTATTACTCTGTCAGTCACAAACACAGCACCAAGGGGCTGACAAAGGGGCGTTCTCCTTGCCTGGCAGTGTTATGTTCATCTCCAATAAATACCCAACCTTATACAACAGGACCCCTCTTGAAGAGGTCTAGTTCAGTTTTAATATATAAATATTCCAAATATTTTATGAACTGAGGAAGAAAACAGAATAGGAAACATTTCATGGAAATGGACCCCATCCGTATTAAGCCATACTACCTTATGGTAGCCAGTGCTATTTCAGAATTCTTATCATTAAAGGAAAACGATCACACACCATGCCTAACTGGTGGTATGTGTGAAGGCAAATCCTTCTCTACCTGTGGTTTCTGTTGGGTCTCTATCATAAGTGACTGCAGACTGGAAATGCCCCTGAGGCAGCAGCTCCACTTTCTTCATGTTCACCCCAGACAGATGAGGACCCGAAGTGCTAAGTGCATATTTCAAGTATATGTTCCAAACCTGTTTAAAGGCACAATAAATTACAAAACTCATAGATATAAATTCACAGATACTCTTTGAGAGTGAATAAGCATTAAACTTGCTACTTCACCTCCACCCCTTCCCCCAAAATCTTTTTTGACACTACAGGGAACAGACCCTCTCACTAGAGAATTTCCATCCTACATCTATCAGGATTTGAGTGTTTGTCTTCATGATGTGGGTGAAAGGGGAACCCCCCTCTTTCCTGCTGACTGTATCTGCACAATTACACATCGAAATCCTTCAGCTCTCCCCAGCTGGCACCTATTTTCACTTTCACTTTCAGTTTCACAGAAAGTTGTATGGCATTTTCCATTTCATTCTTGACAATCTGCGCTACCTACAAGGAAAAAAAAATACACCTGAAGTTACCCTCTCACAAACCAAAGGATCCTTCCCTCCCACTGAGCAGGTGCTAAACCAGGATCTGATGGTGCTTAAAGCCCAGTCCAAAACCATCCCAAACTTCCCTTCACTGATGAGCAGGAGCTTCTGGAGGCTTTAGCTGGAATGTTTGGAGCTTGGAAACCCTTAGTGCAGGACCTCGAATTCTTAGCTAGATTCTGTAGAATAAAAATATCCTCATACCAGGAACTTCTATACTTTAAGTATAAAACCAGGCACTCTTAGCTCCTCCTTTACCAGTAAGGACTCAACATTTATACAGCCACCCTGTGGCAAAGTTATGTCCCAAGGTCATCCTGCATGAGACCTCAGCCTGACCCATGGTGTTTTAGCTTTCTACAGAATGGACAGACATTGTGAAAATACCTGAACAATATCCTCTTCTGCTACTTCATATAAAAGTTCATCGTGGAGTTGAAGGATGAAGAAGCCTCCTCTGATTGGGCAGAACATCCCTTGCAGCTTTCTCTTTGGTTGTAATCCTACCCATAAAACAGTAGAAAAGTAAGCACATGCCACTGTGACACAGAATGGATGTGTGTGTGTGTGTGTGTGTGTGGAGATTTGGCAAATTTCAGGAACTTTTAATTATGAGATTAAACACAAAAGACTTACAACTCTCTTGGAAATAACTACTAGCTGACTGCTCCTAGTCTTCCTGTCAGATAAACTCAAATCCCCAACAATTTCCTCCCTGGGAAGGAGTCTAACAGAGAAGGCTATAAATAGGGTACAAAGAACCCTATTCTACATTCTTATTTCTCATAAACAACTAACATCTTCTCTCTCTCTAGAGTCCCCCACAATAGTGTCAGTCACAGGAGCAGCGTGGCATGGGGCCTGACTCCTGCTGCAGAAAAGTAAGCTAGTGTGGCTAGACCGTGATTTGTAAGGGGGCCTCTCTCATCTCTTTCTGTGGTTAGAAGCCTCACTATGCTAGAACTGGTACTTTCCCAATAAGATCACATTCTCTAGCCCTGTAATTCTAAATCTAGGGTCCGCATGTGACCTCAGACTGAAGATTCATATGAAGTGTCTGTGTATACATTTTGCTGTGGTGATTATCCATACTTTTTAGTGGATTCTCAAAAGAACCCATGACTAAAAATGGTGCAGAGCTCCTGTACCATTTCCTGATTAGCGGGGCCGAGTGGGACAGACCATGACTGTCTGATCACGAGGTAAGATCCAAAATGAATACCTCTAGAGCACCTGATTTCCTTGTTTTCCCATACCTCCTAGCAGTCCTTTCTACCACCCACATTTCCTACTCACCCTTCATGCTCGACCCAAGCACCACCTCCTTCAATAGCTGCTGCTTTCTTCAGAGTCCTGTCACTGTTACTGTCTGCAGCCCAAGTTTGCTCAGAGGTAGCTCTCCCCCTGTGCCAAGGCTGTTCATCCGTCTGCCAGTTTGGCTAAGATCTAATCTGCACCAAGAGGCCTCACTGACTTGACACACTACCGACTCTCTGCTTGCTCTAGCTTTTCTCCTTTCTGATCACCACAGCTTTGTGCGCCCTATTTCCCCTAGTTATCTGGCTTCTGACTCAGAAGGCCATGACCCTCTTGTTTGTGCCCTGTAATTCTGCCTCCTTGGCCACACCGCCCCTTGATCCCTCTGACCTGAGGCTACCTTTAATGCAGCATAACACCATGAAGTCACTCTAAATGATACAGCCATATTGCCTTCCACTCCCTCTTAAAATTGTTACTGTTTATCCAGTGTGGCAAACCTATGGCATGTGTGCTGCAGAGGCCTTTGTTATCATGGAAAGCTCTAGAAGGTTCACCATCACTGGTCTACACCCTCATTTTGACACATCACTCTGCTGTGAGAAGTATGTAAATATTTCAGTCAGGGGGCTGGAGATTTAGCTCAGTGGTCAGAGTGTTTGCCTCGCAAGCATGAGGCCCTGAGTTCGATTCCTGGTACCAAAAAAAAAAAAATAGTTCAGTCAGGTATGGTATTGCTCTTCCCCTTTTTAGAAGATTTTAAATTTATATATGGGTTGATAACTTTTACTTCTAAATCTCCCATCATTGTATCTACATGACTGGCTACATCATTCTCTGTAACCTACACGTATGTCTGTTAAATAGCAAATCACATCTCCAGCATCTTATTCTTCCCCTGTATGCCTCACACCTCCTCAACTTCCTATAAGGAAAATTTAAAGCATGACTGCAGTCACGGTTTGACAATCCAGGAACTGAGAAATGGTATTCAAAGCAGAAGTGTGGACATGTGACAGAAGAGGGGGAAAAAAGAAAAGGGAAAAAAAAAGAAAGAAAGCTTATGTACTTGTTAGGATAAGAAATAATTTAAGCAATAAGAATAGAACTTAGAGAAAATATTTTGAAATAAGAACAAGAAAAGGCAGCAATACTGGCAAAAAAGCCTATGTGATGAGGAGGTCAACTCAAGTATATTCCCAGATTTCAGAGAACACTGAAAGTCATAAAGACATGGGAAAATCAACATATTCTTACAGTGATCTAGGGCCATAGAGGATCTCAGAACTGTGAAGTCAGAATCACTGAGTAACGCTCTGAAATTATTTGTGCTTTTCAGTGTCACTCTCTCAAAAGTGTAGCACAGAGTAACTAACCATCTTGGGTTAGGACTGAAGCTCCCCACATCCAGCGAAACATATCAGTCTCACCCAAACTGGGACATGTGTCACCCTAGACTTCACAAAGGACTTGTGAGAGGCCACAGGATATGTGATCCTGCAACAGACTGATGCCCAAGCAGAGGAAAGGCTCTGCATTCTTTTCTAAGGCCAGGAATTAAAGGGACCTGCAGAAATGTAAAATAAAATCACTAATTTTCTTTTGTTCTGCAAAGATATGTTTTCATGAAAACATGTTACTTACGTTAAAATGTGGTGGGTTTATTAATGTTTTTAAATGTTAATGAGTTTTTTAATTCCCTTTTTAATTTCTAATATGGTAAATACAGTAGATACAACCCACATAAACAGTAATTCTTTTGGCAGATACTTAATAACTTCCAAAATTATAAAAACTTCATGAGAACATTTGAGAACTTCTGAGGAATAAAATATAAACTACTTCCCTTTTTTGGACACAGTTATTGTCACCACATTAGAGGAAGGGCCTCATTGATGAACAAACCTGTTCTGTCGCTTTGGAGCATACTCTCCCGATGACCGTGGGATTTGAAGGCTGAGTGGAAGGTCTCTAATTGCTTCTGAATGTTAACTGTGGCTATTTTGACTATATCAGCAGCTGATCCTTGGACTGCTGTGTTGATGGCCTGGCGCTCCGCCTATGAAAGACAGTAACAGGTGCTCCATCAGTTACACCAGCACAGTTTCATGCTCACCTTCAGTGTCCACAGGTGAGTGTTAGGATTTGCAGCCAGAATGGAAATCTGGACGGAGATATGACCCAGGACATCAACTATTAGGCTGCATCCTAAGAATTCAAACTCTGATCCATGGCTCTAGATTCTAAGCCATCCACAAGAGGATAGATCAAACATAAGAACTGCTTCTTTTTAAAAATCATCAACTCTTAGGGATGCCAAAACTACACTGTATTTAGAATGTATGTAGTTGCTCAAAATTATTTTACTTTATAAACATATACCATTAGTACTCTAGCTGTTCCAAACTTAAAAGGATTTATTCCTCAAAATACTCTTAATCCTAAATAGAAGTAGGATACCACTCTTTGTGATGTGGGATAGAAACACTCTACACCAGTGGCCTCTTGGTCCTGTGTATTTGGTCCCAATAGATTCAGAGCCCTCTGCTATGTATCGGAGCATTTTTCATGGGCTGCTGAGGCTAATCATTAGTTACCAGAGAAAATACAGATCCCGGAACCCTGGGTGTTAAATTAGAGCATCTCTGAAACAATGGCTGCAGGAGCTTCTTAGCAGGCAACTGTGGCTGCTAAAAATTAACATCCTGGGGCAGTAGGGGAGGAGCTCGGCTTAATATCCTGGTGTAACCTGTCCAATACTTACTCCTGGTGCCCTGAAAGGTCTCAGAAAATAGGAGGGGTTTACTCAAGGGAGGTAATCAATACAGCTTGAGAGGTATCCTCAAGTTCCCTGTCACCTGGGCTACATCCAATTTCTAGGAAAGTGACGGCAAACCTTTTAGAGACAAGTGCACAAATTGCAATCCTAAATCCACTTATTTATTGTAAAGTGCCAACACTGCAATTAAACCTGAATACTGAGCCTTAAGTTTAGAAAAAACAACTCATACATTAACATCTTTTGTCTTAAAAGAAAAACACATAATATGGGTGTCATAAGTTCACCATCACTGTTCTAGGTAGGATATTAAGTATCTGTTAAAGAGATATACCTTTTTATTTCAAAGCTACTGTTGCTTGGTCAAATGCTGATGACTCCACTGTAAACTGATGCAGCTGTCACTAGTCAGAGTGACTGAATTTTAGAGTTATACACATTCACCCTCCTTCAGAAAACTGTGCTTCTGTGTAGTAAACTGTATGAATGTTTCTATTCCTTGCTGCCTTACTTTGTCACATTAGATAGCCCCTCCCATGGCCAGGTGATTTGAACTGATGGTCCCTGTTAAAGGACAGCCTTACTTGTTATAGTCAATAAAATTTAAGTAAAACGGACATATAGGATGTCTAAGAGCTATCCAACACTGCCACAAAAAAATGGGGAATATCCCCGATACAGACCACCTTAGAAAGAAGAAAATATTGGAGCAGAGCCACAGTCAACCTGTAGCCAAACTATAACATGAGTGATAAAGTTTCCCATTATAGGCCACTGAAATTTTGGGGGTGGTTTTAATATACCATAAGCAAGCACAAATATAACAAATACTGCACTCTCATGATGTCATACTTCTGTGATTTTCCTCCAAATGAAGAAAACTTGGCAGTCCTGGCTTTCTGTCTTACAAAGCTTGGTTCTGCCCACCCCTATCCCCATGCCAGGGCCCACGTGCCCAGCCCAGGGAGGACCCCAGTACTGACTGGATAAGCACTGGCAGGGCTGCTCCTGGGATCTCTTTAGCACAGGGCAACACAGGTGTCAACCAACAGACTCACCTGACTGAAGAAGACCAATACCAGGAGGAGAGTTTCACCCCAGGACTGAAGTGTCACCCTACCACAGAGATCAGGTGAGAGAAACCTTGGAAGACAGGCTTGGAGAAGAGGAGAGCTAAACAGATCTCCTGAGATTCCTTAGAAGATCTGAGATCAGAGCAGGAGGTTCACAGGGCCTGTATTCCATTGAGGGAGGCCAGGCTTGGGGGGTAAAATTGTCAGAGGGGTAGTCCTGAAGGAGGAGGTAGTTAGTCTACTGGTATCTTTGATTTCTAACATTACTGCCTACATTCAGTGGAAACTAGTGGTCTGAAGTACTATAGGCTAATATATGGATGGTCTATCTGTACTAAAATTATAGTCCTCTTAGTTTTGGTTAGGGGATGTCCATGAGTGATTTCTAGGGTTTGGAAATATCCAGTTGTCATTTGATGCCATCGATGCCACTGAATTTACTACTATAGTAGTGGATAACAACCAGTTTTCTCTCTGTGCCAACGTCTAGAGTTCCTGGGGATCATAAACAGTAAGAAACACATATACATACGTAGAGGCTCATGGGGAAGCAAGGTAAAAGAAGACCCCCAAGGTCTCCCAACTCTCCTAAGACAGAGCAGTGGGGCACAAACAGAGAGGAAAGCAAAAACCAGGCAGTAGAACTCTACAAAAAGTTTATAGAAGGGATGAAGAAAATCGATGAGTTCAAAGAGGAAATAAACCAAAAACCCACAGCATGATCATTAAATATGCCCAACATGGATTTGGGCAAAATAAGTAAAAAAAAAAAATTGGATAAGCTGATGAAAACAGTTAAAAACATGAATAACATATCCTTGGAAAGATTTCAGGCAGAAAGATGTGAAATAAAAAAAACTGTATAGAGTTCATAAATTGGAGGAATGACCAATGTGAACACAGGGTGTCTAAAATTGAGGACTATGGTAAATTATGAAGAAGTACTCAAAGAAGCAACACACACACACACACACACACACAAAAAGAACAAGAAAAGACCATCCACCAGCTACTAGATGACACCAAGAAGACAAATCTAAGGCTTATTGGAGTTAGAGAAATGCTAAAAGATAACACAATAGAATTATTAATGTTTACAGAAATCATGGTAGAAAATTTCCAAAATATGAGAAAAGAGTTTAAAATACAAGTGAGGCTTATGAACACCAAACAAATATGATGAAAAAGAAGCTCAACAAGGAATATCCTTATGACCAGCTTAAGCGATTAATGACTATGAAATCAGCACTATAGAAAATATTCAAGAATATTCTAGGCAGAAACAATGAAACCAATAAAGTTAAAAACCCATATGAAATGAAAACACCAGGCAAGGTCAGTGGATACACAAAAACAAAAAATAACAAAGAAAAAGGAGTCACCAACAGAGAAAAATGCAATGATAGTAAATAACACATCTCAGTAATACCTCTCAACATTAATGACCCCAACTCTCCAAATAAAAGACACAGATTGACAGACTGGATAAAGAAGCAGAATCCAAAAATATGTTGCATTCAAGAAACCTAATCCAAAAAGATATCTGTACACTAAAAATTAAAAGATGGAAAACAGTATTTCATGCACCAGGACCCTGAAAAAGAAGCAGAGGTAGCAATTTTAATCTCAGACAATATAAACTTCAAGCTAAAACTGATTAGAAGAGACAAAGAAGGTCACGATATACTAGTTAAGGGAACAATCCAACAAAAAGACATAATGTTACAAATATTTATACACCGAATACTGGAGCACCTATCTTCATAAAGCAAATACTGCTGAACATAAAAGATCATGTAAATACTAACACAATCATACGGGGGGAATCTTAATGCCCCACTCTCACAAAGAGACAGATCAACTAAACAAAAAATAAAAACATATCAGAGCTGAACCACACCTCTGAACACATGGACTTCAATATCCTCATTCTACCCCATTACTGCAGAGTATACATTCTTTTCTGCAGCACACGGTACTTTCCACAAACTAGATCACATACTAGTCCACGAAGGGCCCTTAAATAAATATAAAAGAATCAAAATCACCCCACGTGTACTGTCAGAGCTCTGCAATGAAAATGGAAATCAACAGAGAAGAAATCATGGAACAGGTAGAAACACCTGGGAAATAACACACTACTAAATAACCAATGTGTCACAGAAGAAATCAGGGAAGAAATTTTAAAACTGCTGGAAGTTAATGGTTATACCTGTACAACTCACTGAAACCTCTGGGACATGATGAAAGCTGTCCTAAGAGAGAAGCCCATTGCACTCAATGCTCAGATTAGGAAAACAGAGCTCAAATAAATAACCTTATGGAGAACCTTAAAATACTTGAGAAAACAACAATCCCAGGCCAAACTGAAATTAAGGTGGGAAATTATAAAGATTAAGTGGAACTCAATGAAATTGAGACTAAAAAATATTTTTTTAAAAAATCAACCAAAGACCTGGTTCTTTGAAAGAATAACCAAAATAGATAAGCCTTTTGCTAGACTTGCCAAGAGAAAGAGAGAAAAGTTTCATATCGATAAAATTAGAAATGAAAAAGATGAAACCACAACAGGCACTGTCAAAATGCAGAAGATAGTAGTAACTACTTTGAAAAACTATATTCCAACAAATTGGCAAATTTTGAAGAAATGGACAGATTCCTGGACTCATACAAATTACCAAAGCTAACCCAAGAAGAAGCTAACTCCACAAAATGCTGAATAACACAATAATAAGGAATGAAATAGAGTCAGTAATAAAGAATCTACCAACTAGGGGTTGGGGATCTAGCTCAAGTGGTAGAGTGCTTGCCTAGCAAGCACAAAATCCTGAGTTCAAGCCCCAGCCCCAAGTCCCCCACCTGAAAAAAGTCCAGAACCTGATGGATACACTGCTGAATTCTGTCTCAATTCTGAATTCAACCTTCAAGGATGTTATATCACCAATACTGCTCCAGGTCTTTAAAGAAACTGAAAGGGACAGAACATCCCAAACTCATCTATGGAAGCCAGTATCACTCTGATCCAAAAACCAGATAAAGGGTCAACTAAAAAAGAAAACTATAGGCCATTCTCCTTAATGAACAGAGATGCAAAAAATCCTCAACAAGATATTAGCAAATAGAATTCAGCACATCATCAGAAAGATCATCATCATGGCCAAGCAGGATTCATCCCAGAGATGCAAGCTCAGTTCAACGTTTGTAAGTAAACAAATGTAATATATCACACAAACAGAAGCCATGTCAAAAATTACACAATCATATCAATAGATGCAGAAAAGGCATTTGACAAAATCTAACACTCCTTCATGATAAGAACTGAAGAAAACAGGTGTAGAAAGATCATACCTGAATTTGAAAAAAGCTATTTATGACAAGACAATAACTGATATCATAGTTAATGGGGGGGTGACTGAAAGCATTCCTCTGCAAATCAGGAAAAAGACAAGGATACCCACTATCACCACTTCTATTCAACACAGTACTTGAAACACTAGTCAGAGCAACCAAGCAAGAGGAAGAAATACAAAGGATAAACACAGGCAAGGAAGAATTCAAATTATTATTGAGATGACATGATACTTTACATAGAAGACCCAAAGAACTCCACCAAAAAACTCTTAAATAAGCAACTTCAGCAAAGTAGCAGGATACAAAATCAACATACAAAAATCATTAACATTTGCATACACCGATAATAAGCTCAATGAGAAGGAAACTATGAAAACAATACCATTCATGATGACGTCAAGAAAAATGAAATATCTAGGAATTAACCTAACCAAGGAGGTAAAAGACCTCTTCAAAAAGGAGATTGAAAAAGAAGATGAAGAGGACATCAGCAAATGGAAAGATGTCCCCTACTCCTGGGTAGGCAGACCCAACAATGTCAAAATGGCCATATTCCTAAAAGTGTTATACAGGTTTAATGCAATCCCAACAAAAATACCAACAGCATACTTTACACATCTAGAGAAAACACTCTTGAAATTTATATGGAAACAGACCCAGAATAGCAAAAGCATTCTTGGGCAAAAAGAGAAAAGCATGATGTACAAGGTGCAGTGGGCGTGTGAAATTATGGAGGAAAGCAAATTATGTGTTAAAGTAAGAAGGTCTGGACTACAACAGAAACTGAAATACTCAGCTATATAAATATACAGTGGTACCTTGGTTCACAAACACTTTTGTTTGTGAACAATTTGGTTTGCGACCAGAAGCATTTGGCAAAATTTTGTTTTTGTGTGCAAACTCTGCATTGGTGATGAACACAACCAGTCATCTTTCCCACACAAACATGAACACGGCCATCTTTTCCAGAATCACGGAACCAATTAAGTTCACGAACCAAGGTACCACTGCATACATTTTCATGAATCCCAATAATCTCAGAAAATCATAATTTCAGCAAATATCAATAAATCTTTTAAATAATGTTAAAAATAACTTTGCTCACTATTTTAGGAGTCTAAACAACTTCTAATAAGATAGCACTTTAAAAATAAACAGAACTATGTATGCAATGTACCAATACATGTTCTTGGTAAAAAATAATAAAAAAAAATTAAAAAAAAAATAAAAAAATAAACAGAACTAAAAAATACCATAATGTAATGACTGGCTAATCTCAGAAATGTTAGCAATTTGATGTTGTATAACAAATGAACCTGTGGTATGTAGACCATGGTATGTAGAATGAAAGAATTAACTTTCTTACAACTTGTTGCTAAAGCTAATAAATAACTGGCTCACTGAATGGAACATCTTTAAACTGAAATGTTAAATGGACCCACTTCACATTAGTCTCCCAATGATGGTGCCACCATTTCAGAAGTCCCTCACAAAACTAACAACTGACCATGTACGTACAAAGATCCACAGAAATCTTAACATACGTGAGCTTTACGATAAAGGTTGCTGTCCTTGATTCCTGGCAGATATCTACGCCTTCCCAAAATGGTCTGAACAAACCCGTCTCTTTCACAATTCTTCACTGTCTCTCTCAAGAAGCAATTAATCCCTAGGAAAACACAGAAATACTTAGTTACAACCAAAATCCATCCTTATTTTCATTCATCCTGATTTTCATTCATCCTTGTTTTTAATACACATAATGAAATGCACCAAAATCTCACCCATGATTCTTAACACTAATATTATTATCTAAACTACACATACAAACCTTTATTTGCTTTCTGTAGACTTAGAAAGTTAGGGGGAAAGTAACTTTAGAAATAACATAAACATATGATACTAAATTCCAGAACAACATCGGTACTTAGGTGTTTTTACTCCAAGATCTTCAGACCATTCCATACTACACTTCACAGATTTCTGTTCCTTGACAATGTTATCTCCCTTTGCTCTTTGATCTTACCACTTTGAAGCTTAAAACATTACAATAGCTCTTCTTTGCTATCCATAGTTTGACAGAAAGTAGGACCTTACTGAAATTACTACATGAATTATAATAAACATTTCACTAGGAATATTAATCTCTACCTCTTAAGATTCAAAAAAACATTATGTAGTGTGGTATTCACAGGCATTTATCGTCCCTAGACAGCACCCGCCCTCTGCTGTACAGGGCCAGACCCATTAGGTGCCTTATGCACCTCCAGGATGAATCTTGCTTCAGGTGGGTCAGTCCTGAGCCTGCTCACTCCTGTCTGCGCAAGAGCTTCTTCTCGGCTAGAACACTGTCTCTGGTAACACCATCAGGTAACAGAGACCATGCTGGTCCACTTTCTTTAGATGTGCAATCTCTCTGCCACTCTACTCATCCTAGGTAATAAACACAAATTCCACTCAAATGGCAACCCTCCTTTGAGGCTTTCTCTTGTGTGGTCGGCACAACAAAGACACCTGGAGAGATGACAAGAGAGAGGAAGAGGGCAGGACCCTCAGAGCCAGCCAAAGCTGTTGGAAAGAACCGACCAGCACCACCACAGGGCTCTCAGGAGGCCATCGGGAAGCCCTCTGTTCCCTGTAAGAATTACTGTGACATCGCTGAATGGAGGGCAAAGAAAAGGATGAACTGCACTTCTACAAATTTTCTTACCTCACTCCTGAACCAGGCCTTTGAATATTCAAATTGTCAGAGCTACTTGAAAAAATTCTGAAGTATAAGTTAGATAAGGTAAAAGAGAGTCACTTCAAGTGAACAGCTGGACACATTTCAACCAGCGTATGTGCCATACTACTATTGCTGCTGCAGGCAGAAAATATTACTATCTCTCTCAGCCCCCGGTTATCGGTCACAGGCACTCAGTGATCTGGTTAATGACTCTATCTCAGTTTTTAATGTTCTTAAATTTCACAAAATCGGGCTATACTCTATGTTTTATATGTCTGCTTTCTTCCTGAAGAAAAAACATTTTCAGGAATCATCAATATTGTAGTGAATATCAATATTTGATTCTTTTTCTTTGACTGGTAGTCAAAGACTACTACAGCCGGGCTGTTCTCAATATTTGGCCACTGTAACATTCATTTCAAATCTTTCTTTGGACATACATTTTCATTTTTCTTGGGCAAACTCCTGAAACTAGAATTTCAGGATCATATTGTTAAGTGTATGTTTAACGTTATACAAAAGAGCAATACAACACTTTTTCTGAAATGGTTTTACCTTTTAAAATCCCACCAAAGTAAAAGAGATATAGTATTTTTTAATTTTAGCCATTGTAGTGTTTTTGTGATGGTTTCCCTTTAGTTTTAATGTGCTTTTCCCTGATGACTAATGATGACAACAACTAATGTCATTCCTGTATTTGGTTGGTAAAGTATCTGCTCAATCTTTCTACTTTTATTTTATTATAGTGTTTGCCTTCAAAACATTGAGTTATAAGGTTCCTTATATATTATAGAGACAAATCTTCTGTCAGACACTAGGTACTGCAAATATTTTCTCCCAGGCTATAGCTTGCTTTTATATTTTCTTAATGACCTTTTTCATTACTGTTTTCCTATTATGGTTAATTTATTGTTATTACAACTTAAGATATTCTTGCCTATCTCAATGTCCAAAAGATTTCTCTCTTGTTTACTTCTGAAGATTTATAATTTAACTATTATTTCTAAGTCTACATATCACATCAAGTTAAATTTTGCATTTGATGTGATATAAAATTTGAGTTTATTTTTTTCCATACAGTATCTAGCTGCTCTAGCACTAATTTCTGAAAAGACTATCTTTCATCACTAAACTACCATGGCAACTTCTGAAAGTCAGTCATATATATTTATAGATCTATTTCTGGGCTCTCTATTGTGTTTAATTGTTCTTTCAGTCTACTTTATGCCTATCTTGATTATTGAAACTTTATTTTTTTAATTTTTAAAACTATTTTTAATTTTAAAAATGTCTTTTTGTTTTTATTTTAGTGGTACATTTTAGATATACATAATGATAACATTCATCTTAGGGAATTTGTACCTGTGCATGATAGATCTTGCTGCTGCTTTTTTTCCCTTCTCCTCAATCCCTCTTCCCCTCCTTATTTGATTATTGTAACTCTATATTTGTGAGATGAGGAAATGTAAATCCTCAACACTGTAATTTTCCTCCCTAAAACATTATTATGGTAATGCCAAGCCTTTTAGATGTCTATACAAATTTACAATCAGCTTGTCAAATTCCACATAAAAATCTAATGGAATTTTGATTGGGATGGCACTGAATCTATGACAATTTATAGAAAACTGTCATCATAACAATACTGTGCTCCCAACAAATCAATGTGGTCTTTCCCACATGTATTTATTTAATTTTTCTCCAGACTGCTTTGGAATTTTCAATGTATAAGTCTTACACACACTCTGCTAAATTTATGCCCAACTATTTTATGGTTTTTAGATGAAATCACTAATTGTTTCTTGCTAATATTTAGAAATGTGATTGACTTTACGGATTGAATTTATATGATGGGATCTTGCCAAAATTTAGCTATTTGTTCTAACGGTTATTTTTGCAGACTCCATGTACATGGTAATATGTAGAAGATCGGGCTACACATGACTGAAAAAGCAGTTTCCTTTTCCTTTCAAATTTTCATACTTTTTCTTTTCTTACATTATTGGTTAGTTTGGTACCAATGGGAGTAGGGTCAGAATGGATTACAAAAAAGGACAAAGGAACTTTCTAGGGTTACAGTTCCCATTCTACATCTTGAATGTGATGTACATTATGTGACCACACACATTTGTCAAAATTCATAGAACTAAATACTCAAAAAGGGTGACTTATGGTATGTAAATTATACTTAAAAAAAACTGTAAAAAGGAGCATCTAACTTAAGGTAATGATACCCAAACTGCTCTATCACAACAGTTTTCTCACAGAGTTCTTATGCATCTCTGTCCCTACTTTTATGAAGAAAAGTATAGCTTAGTAAGAAAAGTAATCATAATAAGTAAATTCATGTTATTTGCCCTAAACAATGACTGATGAAAATTTCTGATTAATAGAAATTTTAGTAGAAAATGTTGTAACACAAATTTAAATTAATCTAACATGGGGAATCTGGATTGCAAATAATGGCATCTGGAAGACATTAAGCACTCAAGCTTTACCTGTGTATCTGGACTTGAAGGAGTCAATATAGCAAGCAGCATCATTTTCTTCAATGCCCATCTGTTCTCCTAGAGATTTAGCTCCCATTCCATAAATGATTCCATAGCAAATCTGAAAGGGAGTCATCATATTCAGTAAGGAAATTAAGTCAAAACTACAACTGCATAAAATGTGAATATAGCCACTTCATTTGGATTGAAATTTTGGTAAATCGTTTCATAGTGAGTCAAAAAAATGATAGATCTGCTTTGGCACATTTTTCTTTCTTGCTTGCTTGGTTTTTTGTTTGTTTGTTTTTTTGAGACAGGGTCTTGCTATGTGATTCAGGCTGGCCTTGAACTCACTATGTAACCCAGGCCGGCCTTGATGTTGTGGTGTTCCTCCTGCCTCAGCCTCCTGAGTGCCAGAATTACAGGTGGTACCACCATATCTGTTAGCCCCACTTCTAAAGAGAGAAGAGAGGGGAAGAGGAGAGAGTGTAAGTGAATTTGAATGTGTGTATGTGTTTTAAGAAAATGGTCCCAGTCTAAAAGGAAAGATATATTTCCTTTTGTCACCTATCCATCAATCATCAGAGCAGCTATTTATTCCTCAGAGTGCCTCATTAATGCCTGCTTAAAGTACCTAGAAGCTGGAGAGAAAGTATTATAAACAGCCCTCTACTTACCTGTGGTCAGGACTAAAGGAACAAATTGTTAAATACAGAGACCATTTCCCTGGAAATAATTATCTTCAAATTACAGCTCCCTAACACCCACAAACACAGAATTTATCTGAGTTAAATACAAACAAAATGCTGAGGACACTTTGGGAGCAGTGGAGAGAAAAGATCCAGGCAGGCCACTAAAGAGATTGTGTTTTAATAGTGACTACTGCCCAAGTTCGGACCTAGCACCACCACTCACAAAACACACTCACAAGACACGCTCACAAGACACGCTCTTTCACAATCCCTTCACCTATAAAATGAAGACAGTAATACATATCACAGAATTAAGACTGGAAGAATTACTGCCTATAATACAGTGTTTAGAAAACTGTCTGGCATAAAGCAAGCTCTGTGTAAATGTTAAACAAAAAAAAAGATAACTTGCATAAAATGAGTATCAGAATTCCCAACATTTTTCATGTGATAAGCTAGTTAGAGGGTCCCCTGCTACCATCACCTTTCTTTTTTCCTTTTTAATCTTTTGGGTAAGAGGTTATTCTTTTTTACTTTCCTTTGTAATTCCAGCACTTGGGAGGTTGAGGCAGGAGGATCACTGCAAGTTCAAAGTAAGCCTATGCTACATAGTGAGTTCAAGACCAGGCTGAACTACATAGTAAGACATTGTCTCGAAAAAAAAAAAAAAAAAAAAAACACCAAGATTCATAAATTAGGTGGTTCAGTGCTTGGTGAAGTAGGAAAAAAACTGTTATGGCATAATCACAGGTAAATCAAGAAAGAGCTTATTACATAGAGGCAGCCACTGCCAGTGACTGAATGTGTAGAATAGAAGGTCAGGTTGCCCAAGTCAGAACCTTTTGAATTTCTCCTGACTGCACCACTTACAGTTGTATGGCCTTGACTAAATTACTTTCTGTGCCTCAGTTTCCTCCTCCACAGAATGGGAATAGAAATAATAATGCCTATCTAAAGAGCTGACTAGGAGACTTAAATGCGGGACTATTACCTATGTTGCCTGGGGTTTGGTTCTTGCTAAGTGCAGGACCCCACAAGGGATTAAACTGACAGGATAGAGCGTGCTTTCCTAATAGTGGAAAAATAAATGTTGGTGCCAAACAAGAAATGAGAGGTAGCCAGTTAGTTCTGACAACAGAAAGTAATTAGAAGGATGCTCGTAACACGAGTAGTGCAGGACCTTGGAGCCGGAGGGGTGGGGGGGGCAGGGCTGTGCCTCTACCTGAGCCAATCATCCTGCTGCCTGCTCCACGGGGTACACGATAAGGAAGCCCCAGTGTTAATCAAGGCCAGGAAACAGTCATCCAGGAGTAGGAACACTCCATTTCAAAGGTACAAGAGCAGCATGAAGTTTCACCAGCCCCAAAAGCCTGAACCGTTACCAACTGTTAATTATAACTCAGCAATATTTATTTTTTCAACAAATGCTTAGTAAGCATCTTCTATGCAACATACTGTGGCTTGATGTTGTGGGGAAATATAAAAATGAAAATATGGAACTTTATGTTAGGACATTTACTGACTAGAAAAAGATTTAAAATACACATACTCATAAACAAATACCAAACCACTACAGTGATCTCTACCACTTTTAAACAAGCATCTACCAAGCACAAGGCACTGTGACTAGCCTTATAATGGTCCTAAATACACAAGGCTTTCTGGACACTGAGTGGCCCCAGACCTTCACCGGTCTGGATCTTTCTATTGCTACTATGAAGGAAAGAATAATAAACACCATGCGTCAGGCTCTGAGGAATGTGGTTTGAAACATCCGAAGACAGAGAAAATGTTCAACTACAAATAATTGAAATAATTAAAAAAGGTTCTGAACCATTAAGTTCCTGATCTATATTAAGCATGTCCTCTAAGGTCACCTGCTTTGCTTGTTGCCTCAGATCGTCCCCAACAGACTCTGGCTCAATCCTCTTCCATCCTGCCGCAATGCTCTTGAAAACATCGGCTCCAGCGTTTAGCACTTGAATGAGACGACCATCCTGAGACAAATGAGCCAAGATCCTCAGTTCAAGCTGAGAGTAATCAGCAGCCAATATTAAACCACCTGAAACAGACATGATGTAGCTAAGAGAGTGCAAAGCTCTGTATAATATAATCCAATTCCTGTGTAACTGAGAAGTTTGACAGAAATTTAGTTCTAATTTAGAACTCTGAGAGCAAGTGTTCAAAAGTAAAAACCTTGCTTCTGTTATGATGCAATTCAGTTCTGTATATTAGATTTTCTTATTTAGCATTTGGCTCTATCTAACACGCATGAAGCTGCTCTTACACGTGCTTTCCTGCCCTGACACGTGTCCCCCAGCCACTGTGGAGTGCTGTCCTTGGTACTCCTGCAGCACCAGGCCAATACCACAGAATGGCTCTCTGACACCTCTCCTACATGGCACTGCGTCCTTATGAATGAAGGACTTGCGTTTCCTTTTCATTCTACAGAAAACCTTGCACAGATTCTTGTGCACATTAGGCCACAAGAAATGGTTGTTGAATAATTAAGAAGTTGGTGTCCGAGTTAATGCTTTAAGTGGGCTGGAGAGAAAGGTGCTTTGCTTTGACAATAGCAAAGACACTCATGAAAAAAATCAAGCCATCAGCAGGTGAGAAAGTTATTAAAAGGATTAAGATAATTTATGGATTGGAAATAAGTGAATTAGCATGGCAACACAAAACTAGAAAAACAAAAGCAGGGCCAAAGATAAAGTAGGAAAAATATTTTAAACTTACATCAACAGAGGACTCATAGCCATATTATAAGGAGATTAGCTACAAATCAAAAACAGTCAAACTATAAGTAAGCAGTTTACAGAAATAAAAAACTTAAATGCATTAAAGAATGGTCAACTTAAATCAGAATAAGAGAAATAGAAACTAAATCTACACCAAGAAAAAATTTTCTTTGCTTAAATTGCAAAAATCCAGAAGTTTGAACAATAAACTTTGGCAAGGCTATAAAGAAAGAAACCAATGTTCTGGAAAGTAAAGCAATAACCTCCTCCCCATTAGATGGGAATTTATGTAAGTGTCTAGTGGGGAAACTATGAAATGTACACAAAAGAAGCAGATAAGAATTTTAAAGCTGAAAATACAATATCTGTAATGTAAAATTAGAAAATTGTGGCAGTGATTACACCCCATAGAAGAAAAAAATCATTGAACATTAAAACAATAGTCAATAAAATCTATCGAAGCACAGAGCAAAAAGGAGGAAGGGATCAAGGGCGGGGAGGGGCCTCACTGACCTATGGAACACGACCAAGCAGTTACATGTATTTGGAATAAGGAAAGAAAAATAGACGAGAACAAGATGTTATAAGGGCCGGTGGCTGAATACGTTTCAAATTTAATGAAAATTATGAGTACAATTATGAAAATTATGAAATTATGAGGATGCTATAAAATCTCAAAATTAAGCAAACACAAGAAATCAAACAAATTCCAAAAATCCAAGTAGCAAAGCATGATTCTTAGATTCACAGCCAATTGAAACTGAATAACACGGAAAAAAAATGAAAAAGCATGAAGAGAAAGACACACTACTCTTGGAGGAATTACAAGGAAAATGAAGCTATAGTTCTTGTCAGAAATAATGCAAGCAAGAAAATAATGGAAATCCTTATTTCAAGTGCTGAAAGAAATCTGGAAACCTTATAAAATAAAAACATCCTTCAACAATGAGGATGAAATAAAGAAATTTTCAGATATGGAAATGCCGAAAGAAATTATGGTCAACAGAACTACACTACAAGAAATCTTAAAGCACATATGCTGAGTGAAGAAAAATGATAACAGATGGAAACTTGAATCTTCCTCCAAAAAATGAAGACTGCCAGATAGAAAATACTCTTTATTTCTTTTAATTTCTTTGAAGATACATAATAAAGTATTTAAAACCAAAATATTAACTGTTTTGAAGAGAATATAAAAATCATAGAAGTTATAAAAAAGGAGAAATGGAAATAAACCATGTATATTATGGACGAAACAGCCTAAAATTATCTGCAGATACACTCGGACGTGATGCCTATTGTAAACTCTAAAATATCTAAGATATATAGTTGGTAAGTCAGTGGTGGAAGTAAAACAGATAAATTAAAATGGTCACTTAACATTTCTGAACAGATTTATTTTTAAAAACAAACAGTTTTGAAAATGGAGTAGAGGCAGCCAGTACTCAGAAGCAGCTCTGAGAAATTTGTCCAATGTAACAGGTGCGGGGCTCCGTTCAGGAGATGGCGGGGTGGGTGTCACAGGAAATCCTGGACTGCAAATCGAGCGCCCTAACAGCCAGGCGAAACCCAGAAAGGCTGTACTGATATTCAGAACTATAAGTAACAGAAACGGAAGCAGGGAGGTAACACGAGACTTGCAGAGAGTGAACCAGGAGCCCTCTGTGGTCAGGCTTAGGTCCCATTTTCTAAGCTTTGTGTGTCCCCTTCCTAAGCTAACAGGAGGCTCCCGACGGTGATCACTGGGGATGAGTGGGCGGGTGGGACAGTGAGAAGCTTTCTTTGACGCTGGCCGTGAGGGGAGGGGACTGTGGGAAGTGTTCTGGCAAAGGGAAATCCACAGCAGGGCAGGCGGCCAGGGGAGGGCTGGGAAGGGCCAGAAAGGGCTAGGCCAAGGAGGGAGTCAGGAAGATCCAGCCAGAACACCTGCAGGCTCAGTGAAAAAAGGTCTCGATAGACAGGCAGGGTTTTCTTGCCCAGGACTAAGATACTCACACCTCTCTACAAAATGACCTTGTTCAGTTTAAAGTTACAATTAATGCTGCTTGCAAGATTACACCTGCTACTCACCCCAAGCTCCTGTGGGCCACCTTCTAAATCAAATTTTCCTGGCTGTTTCTACTCGCAGGTACAGGTTAATCTCAATTTGTGTAAAAAGTAGTCATTTGGGGTATAAAAACCCCTAGGCAGAGAAACCTCTTGGGCAACCCTTTCGCAGCCCCCTCCCAGCTTCATTCGCCTGGGGGCTTTTCGCTTCTGCTTTATAATAAATGCTGCTTTCTGCCTTCGCTCTACAATAAATACTTTTGCTGAGTCCTCTTTTGACTCTCTGCCTTGTAATTCTTTCCGGGTTGAGAGAAGAACCCACCAGCCGGAGGGTAACAGAAATGCTGCAGCACCAGCCCTGACCTGCGGGGCCCAGGGGTGGAGCAAAGTCGCCAGCGGGCTCTGGGCAATGGCCACGCCCACCCGGGAGCCAAGGCACCTACCCAGCGGTCAGCGCGGGCCGAGGAGAACGGTGACTGAGGCACGGAAAGACTATTCTAGTGTATGTGCTGCAGCAGTGAGCGCGACAAGGACAAACCAAGGGGTGAGGGAAACACCGGCACCTGGCTCTCTGGGCACTGGAGGCCGGACTGCAAAGGTCTCAGTGGCCGAGCAGACTGCCTTGAAAGGCAGCAGTGAGCGCAAACAGGTAGGAAAGGGCGGGACTTGGGGGCAGTTTGGACACAGTGGCAGGAAAACTTCAGCAGTGTGGGACTTTGCAGAGGGAAGGGGTCTGAGTGTGGACACGCTGCGGCAGGAACTAGGGAAACATGGGCATCCCTGGTTCCTAATCCCACCCTGAGACATTCAGGAGAGAAGCTGGCCAGGCCAGGCGCCCCCAGCACAGTCGGGCCATTTACAGAGCTGTGGCCACGGCCCAGACCTGCCTAGGGACTGTGCAAGTGAGAGACCCAGCGGCCAGCCATGGAGGCGACTGAGTGGTGGGTGTGGGCCAGTCCACCACCAGGCAACTGGCCACGGCACTCAACTACACAAGCCAGCGGCAGAGCGCAGACTCTGCAGCCGCCCCCCTCCCCAGCAGCTGGTCCCGCCTTCTAAGTCAAACTTTCCTGACTGTTTCTACTCTCTGGAACAGGTTAATCTCAGCTTGCCTAAAGTTGACAGGGACAGAAGGAGAACCCTGACTAAAGAGAAAAAAAGATCTTCACATTCCTCCAGGCCATATCTAACAGTAGAAATATGGGGGAAATAATTACCTCCCATATGATTGCCTCAAAAAGGAGAAATACTGGACCTGGACTGGTGTGAGTGGGGGGTATGTGTAAACGTGTGTGCATTAGTTATTAGCTACTGCTTTGTGTCTATAGTGTCTTACCTTGTTTGGTCATGTTCTCCCACAGTAAGTGTTGTTTCAGAGGGTTTTATAACTTTTATTTCTGCTAATTCGTTAATTAGACTCAATCTCCCTATATTTTCTCTCTTTCCATTTAGATTTCCTTCCATTCTTTCTTTCCTTCTCTCAAATCTCCCCTCCTCCCACTTCTTTTCTTGTATATACATACTGTCATCAAAGTTTTTATTTTTCTTCTTCCTAACCTATCCTATATTACTACTCTCTCTTTCTTTTCTGGGTTAGTGAAATAGCACAGAACTTTTTAAACAAATTTTATGTTGATATATGGTTGGTTCTTTAGATGTCAAAAGTACTGGTATTCTCTCCTTGCAAAACAGTGCAAGGGTTTGAACTTACACTTTGAATAGACTGAATGGGTTTTCACACGGAGACATACCACCAGCCAAGGGCACATCACAAAGAGAAAGACACTCACCAAAAAGAACTCCACACGATACTGGTATAGAGAAGTCCATTCAATTGATCTATAAACTTCAGCACAAAAACACAGGAATCATGAAAAAACAAGGCAACAAGATACCTCCAAAAATTTTTAACTGTCCAAAACTGGATCCCACAGATAATGAAGTGGGTTAAATTCCATTCAAAGAATTTAAAAAACTGATAGTTAGAATGATCAGTGAGCTCAAAGAAGTTACAAATGTATATCTGAATTAATTAAGGAAAATAATAAAAGATATGAAAGACCATTTCAATAAAGAGATAAAAGTTCTGAAAAAAAAGAAAACCCAGAAATTTTGGAAATGAAATCCTCAATTAGTCAAATAAAAGACTCAAATGAAAGTCTCAGCAGTAGATCAGATGAATCAAAAAATATCAGGGCTTGAAGTCAAGGTAGATATACTAGAATATTCAAAAGGTAATGAAGAAAAAGTAAGAAATAATGAAAAGATCAGCCAAGAACTCTTGAATAACTTCAAAAGAACAAATTTAAGACTAATTTTGTCCTTGCAACAGTAAAGAAGCTAATAGCACAGAAAACCTAGCCACTGAGATGATAGAAAATTTCTCAAATCTAGGGAATGAGATGGACACTCAGGTACTGAAGGCATTTAGAACTGCAAATACATTTGACCAGAAAAGAATCCCCCACAACATATCATAGCCACACTGACAAAATCCAGAAAAAGGAAGAATACTACAAGTGGTTAGAGAGAAACACTAAATCACTAAGGCAAGCCCATCAGAATAACAGCAGACTTTTCAACAGAAACTCTAAGAGCCAGGAAGGGTTGGAATGATGTATTTGAAATCCTGAGAGAAAGTAATTGCCAATCTAGAATACTGTGTCCCACAAGGCTATTCTTCAAAATCAAAGGAGGAATAAGGACCTTCCAAGATAACCATAAACTGAAGAGATTAATGACCACAAAACCAATATTGCAGAAAGTACTTGAAGGAATCCTAAACACAAGAAGACATGTTCAACCACAGAACCAAAGGAAAAAATAAACCTCGCTGAGAGACTAGATAAACAAATGAAAATCAGGAATGCATCAAACACTAGAAAAACAACAAAATGACAGGAATTAGTCCATACCTTTCTATAACAGCACTTAATGTAAATGGTTTTAATTCTCTAATTAAAAGACACAGACTGGTAGACTGGATTAAAACAAAAAATAAGACTCAAATATATGCTACCCCAAAGAAATACATCTCAATAGCAAGGACACAGACAAAAAGTGAAAGAATGGAAACTAATACAGTGGTATCTCAATTCAAAAACACTTTTGTTTGCAAACAATTTGGTTTACAAACAGAAGTGTTTGGCAAAATTTTGTTTTTGTTTGTGAACTCTGTATCAGGTGATGCATGCAGCCATCTTTCCTGCACAAATGCGAACATGGCCATCTTTTCCAGAATAGTGAAACAAATTAAGTTCACCAACTGAGGTACCACTGTACTCCAATGAGCTGGAGACCAGAAGTAAATGGGAGCAGCTATATTTATATCTGACACACTAGAATTCAAAGTAAAATTAGTCAGGAGGAACAAAGAAACTCAATACATATTGGTAAAGGTAACAATTCACTGACATAACAAATGTAAACATATACACACCAAACATTGGCATATGCAATTTCATAAAACAAACATTACTTGACACATAGATCCCAATACACTCATAGTGGGTGATATCAATGCCCCACGTTAAAAATTAGGTGAATAAGACCTAAAAATCAACAGGGAAACATCAGAGTTAAACTATATATCAAATGGACTTAATAAACATTTACAGAGGGTTCCATCCAAGACCAGCAGGATACACTTTCTTTTCAGCAGCCTATGGGACTTTCTCTAAAACAGATCATATTTTAGAACATAAAGTAGGCTTAATAAATACAAAAAATTTGAAATAATCTCATCTATCCTTTCAGATCACAATGGAATGAAACTAGAAATCAACAACAAAAGAAACCACAGAAACTACACAAACACCGAGACTGAATAGTGTACTTTTGAACCATCAGAGAGTTATTGAAGATATTTAGGGAAATTTTTTTAAATTTCTACAATCAAATGATAATAGAAACACAACATATCAGAACTTGTGGGACACGATGAAGCAGTTCTAAAGGGAAGTTTATAACTGTGATTGCCTATGTCAGAAAATTAAAGTGATCCCAAATAAGTTACCTAATGATGCAACGCAAAGTCCTAAAAAGACAGGAACAAACCAAACTCAAATCCAGTAGAAGAAATAATAAAAATCAGAGAGAAAAATCAATGAAACAGAGACTAAAAGAACAATATAAAGGGTCAAACACTTGGCTCTTTGAAAAGATAAACAACATTGATTAACCCTTAGCCAAACTTATCAGAAGACAGAAAGGACTCAAATTAATAAAATTAGAGATTAAAAAGGTGAAATTATCACTGAAATTCAGAGAATTATTTGAAACTATTTTGAAAACTTTTATTCCAGTAAATTGGAAAATCTAGAAGAAAAGGATAAATTCCTAAACATTTATGACCTACCAAAAGAGAACCAAGAAGATACAAAAAGTCTAAACAAATCAATAACAAGCAAGGAGATTGAAATAATAATAACTCTCCCAACTGGGAAAATTCTAGCACCTGATGGATTTACTGCTGAATTTTTCTAGACCTTTAAAGAAGAAGGCACACAAATACTACTGAAACTTTTCCAGAAAAGGAACAAATCCTTTCTACAAAGCAGAATGAATGCTTCTACAAAGCATTACCCTGATGCAAAAACTGGATAAAGATGCAGTAAAAAAGAAAACTACAGACCAATATACTTGATGAGCACAGATACAAAAATCCTCAGTAAGATTTAACAAACCAAACTCAACAACACATTAAGATCATACAGGGATAGCTCAGTAGTTAGAGTGCTTGTCTAGCAAACACAAGGCCCTGAGTTTGATCCCCAGCACCCCACCCAAAAAAAATCATACACCATGATCATGTTGGTTTCATTATGAGGATGTAAGAATGGTTCAACATACCTAAATTGATAAGTGTAGAACACCAAATAAACAAAACTAAAGATTAAAACCACATGATCATCTCAATAAATGCTAAAAAAGCCTTTGGTAAAATTCAGCATCTCTTTGTGATTATAAACTCTGAAGAAAATAGGTACAGACTGACTTTTCTTCAAACTGATACAAACCACATAATGTTGACAAATTCACAACTGACATACTGAACAAGGAAAAACTAAAGAAATAGTAAAGGAAGAAGTCAATATCCCATTTACAGATATTATCCTTTATATAGAAGACCCTAAACACTCTACCAGAAGGCTCTTAGATACGATAAGCAAATTCAACATGGTTGCAAATACAAAATAACACACAAGGGGTTGGGAATTTAGCTCAAGTGGTAGAGCGCTTGCCTAGCAAGCAAGACCCTGAGTTCAATCCCCAGCACCCCCCCCAAAAAAACCAAAAAAACACACAAAAATCAATAACTTTCCTATGTACCAATAATTAACTCCCTGATAACGAAAGCAGGAAAATAATTCTATTCACAACAGCTTAAAAAAATAATAAAATCCTTAGGGATCAACCTAAACAAGAAGGTAAAAAACTTCTACAATAAAAAATTACAGAACACTGAAAATTAAAGAAAACTCTAGATAATGGAAAGACTTCCCTTGTTCATAAATCATCCAAACCAATATTGTTAAAATGACCACATTGCCAAAAGTGATCTACATATTCAATGTGATTCCTATTAAAACACCAATAAAATTCTTCACAAAACTAGAAAAATATCATTCCAAAATTCATATGGCAACGCAGAAGACCAAGAATAGCCACTGCAGTTCTAAACAAAAACAGCAATATGAAGGCATTACAGTACTTAAGATTTCAAATTATACTACAAAGCTACAGTAACAGAAACAGACATGTAGATTAATGGAATAGAACAGAAAACAAGGAAACAAAACAAATGCACCTACAGCCATCTGATTTTTGACAAAGGAACTGAAAATGTGCACTGGAAAAAAGACAGTCTCTTTAACAAATGGTGCTAGGAAAATAATATCTTGCACTGAAAAGATAAACCTTTTTAGAAGCAGGTAATTTAAAACATTATTTCAGTTGTGGAAACTTTTCAGATCCCAACAAGGAAAAGCCTACAACCAATACAGTTATCATTATTTTCCACAAGAAAACTGATTTGTAACCCCACTCAATACGCAGGTGCTTTCAGGGCTATTCTCAGGTATGGTGCAGAACAGCAAAACATGTTGCCAAATTTAGTGGCTTTTAAGTAACAGTGCTTTGATGTAATAATAATGAATTAACATAAGAGTTAATGAAATTACTTAATGTAGATAAACATAGTTTTGAAACAGATACATTTTTCCTTCAAAGTGAATCCTTCTAAAAAAGATGAAGCAGCTTTGTGATGTCTAAACTAAGGTAACTGTGAAACACATACCAGTTTTGGAAGAAATCTCACACTGATTACATGGTGAAGTGACAGTATACTGGACTAAAAATTTTACATGGTTTTGCAATTAATTTCAACTCTCTCCTCCAATTTCAATGTATTTAGAAGACAGAGCTGATGTACAGATGGACCGGAAAAGTTCTATGTCCACCTCTAGGGACAGCTGGGCACCTAAGATTTTACTGTTGTTCAAAATTAGAGATTAATCTGACAACTACTAGACATAGCTTCTTATTCATGGTTTGCAATGGACATGCCTGGTTAAACCAAACTGGCTTAATTGTAAGTTTCCATCGGGATAGAGCTTGGTAGCTCAAGACAAAGTGTGGTCTCTGTGTGTAAATAAAAACCTCGGGGGAGCCAGTGCAAAAGATGTCTCCTGGACCCAAATTCTTACCTACGCTGTCTTTCTTTTGCTGCCTTTTTTGTAAATTAGTACATATTGATTATACAGTGTAATGGGTTTCATTGTGGCATTCTCCCATATGCAGATAACATACCTTGGTCATAACCACTCCCCTATTACCATCCTTACTCTCCCTAGCCCATCTACCTCATCTTCCTCTTCTCGTAGTGTCCCTTCTACTTTCACATAGGCAGCCCACCACCACCACCAAGTGAGAGAAAGCAGGTGATACTTGTCTCTCTGAATCTGGCGTATTGTGCACAACATGATGATCTCTAGTTCCATCCATTTTCCTGTAAACGACATATCTATCATTTTTCATGGCTGAATAGTATTTAGTAGTGTATATGTACCATATTTTCTTTATCCATTCATTCATCCATTGATAGACATCTAAACTGTTTCCATAACTGGGTTATCATGTATTGTACTGTGATAAACATGGGTATGTAGGAGTCTCCATAATATGTTGACTTTAATTCCTTTGGGTATACACAAAGGAGTAGAATAACACACATACACACATACACACACACACACACACACACACACACACACACACACACACAAGCAAACAAAAAAACCCCATAAGACCTAGGAATAAACCTAACCAAAGAGGTAAAAGACTTCTACTGTGAAACTATAGGCACTGAAAGAAAGAAAATGAAGAAGACACTAGAGGATGAGAAGATCTCCCACATTCATTGACCAGAAGAATTAATACTGTCAAAATAGTCATACTGCCACAAGCAATCCACAGAGCCAATGCAATCCCATCACAATACCAATGACATTCTTCACAGAACTAGAAAAAACGTCTTATAATTCATACAGAAACACAAAAGACCTAGATTAGACAAAGCAATCCTAAGGAAAAGGACCAATGATGAAGGTGGGGCACGCCTGTAATCCCAGCACTCAGGAGGCTGAGGCAGGAGGATCACTGTGAGTTCAAGGCCACCCTGGTCTACATAGGGTGTTCAAGGTCAAGGTCAGTCTGAACTACATAGTGAGACCTTTTCTCAAAAAACAAAACAAAAGCAAAATAAATAAATAAATACTACAAAGCCACAGTAACAAAAACAGGTACTGACATAGAAACAGATATGTAGACCAGTGGATTAGAATGGAGAACAGAAAAATAAACCCACAAAGCTACAGCCATCTAAATCACAACAAGGTACCAAAAACGTATATTGGAGAAAAGAGAGCCCCTTTAACAAAAGGTGCTAGGAAAACTGGATAAACACATATAGAAGACTGAAACTAGATCCCCATCTCACCCTGTACAATATCAACTCAAAATGTATCAAAGACCTAAATGTAAGGTATAAAACTGAAAATGCCAGAAGAAAATATAAAGGAAACCTTCAAGATCTAGGCACTGGCAACGACCTCCTGAACAGGACTCTAATACCTCAGAAAAAAATAGCAACAATTGACAAGTGGGATTGCATTGAATTAAAAGGCTTCTGCACAGCAAAAGTAAAAATTAACAGAGAATGGGAGAAAAGCCTTGCCAGCTATTCACCTGACAGAGGATTACTATCCAGAATATATAAAGAACTCAAAAAAATTAATGACAAAGTTACTAAACAACTAAATAATAAATGGGCAATAAACATAAGACCAAAATAACTAGTCAGTCAATAAATGGGCAAACGAACTAACAGACGTTTCTCAGAAGTACACATGCCCAATAATTACATGAAAAGATGTTCAACATCTTTAGCCAGCAGGAAAATGTAAATCAAAACTGTGTACACTGAGATTCTATCTCACCCCAATCAAATACAAAAAATAATAGATGCTGGTGAGGCTACAGGGCAAAAGGAGCCATCTACACTGTGGGTGGGAATATAAACCAGTACAAACCTGGAGCAGGTCAGTACAGAGGGCTCATGAGAAACTAAAATACAACTACCATACCCTTTATTTTAAATTAAAGGCATCCATGCTGTGGGATGGATAAGATATTTCCAATATTTTAAGCAGGGAAATCTCTACAACATAGCTACAAAAAAATGTCATGTCATGAACAAGCCTTGCACTATTCCTCTTAAGCAACACTACTTTTCACTTGAGCCATGCTCTCTGCTTCACACAAGGGAAACTCAGGACTGCAGGGCCCCTATAAGAAATCACCAAACACCGTACAGTTTTCAAGAGACTCCCGGGAACAAGCCCAACTCAACTTTGTTAAAACATGAAACTGATAATTTTCATATTATACACCTTGAGTTCACCCTTGGAATATTAAGTACCTGACAGAATTCAAAATAAATTCAGATGGCTCATTACACTCACCTGGACTTGCTGGCTGGCAAAAAATAAGGAGCAAATATACATACTAACAGGGGGGATGACCGGGAGTTAGATCACAAGCTCCCATGTTCTGATAACAAACAGATTTATGACTACAGAGACTGAGGAGCAGTCAGGGAGAATGAGGACAGTACTGGCCCGCTCCATACAATGAGAAGCAAGAGTGGACAGAAAGGGAGAAGAAACACAGGAGCAAAACCAGTCAGAAAGAGACATCAAAAGAGTGTGCTCTTAGAAGTCCAAGGCAGAGAGAAAGTGAGCAAAGAGAAAATTGGTTAACTTTGACAAATGCTGTAGAGAAGTGAAAGAGTATAGAACTAACCCAATCCATTGGATTTTACAAGCGTTTACTATGGGGTTCCCGCAGACTACTGCTGCTGTGCTAAGACACAGCAGAAGTGTCACAGAAGGCAGATCGTGAAGACAGCAATGAAGGATGGCTATACACCTGGCAAAACAAAGGGAAGGCAGGCTTTGGGGCAGAGAGGAAAGACAGAGGGACCAATGCACACTCCTCAGTCCTACTCACGCGGCAGGCTTTTTGGGTGTTTTAAAAAACATTCCCTCAGCAATGAGAAGCTCAAAAACCATCAGTCACCTTACCTGAGAAAGGTACAAAAGCATGTCGCAGGCTCACTGAAAACGGCATCCCTCTGTCTGCAGTCTTCTCCATCTGTGCCTGGCACCTGGGTTTCTGGACACAACTCCTCTTATTTTGTCCTCTGTGGAGCAAACAATATTATCAGCTATACATGAAACGTCTTAAATATGTGAAATACAGTATCTGATTTTTATAGTGTAGTCAAAATTTCCATCTAAGATGTTTCAAAACAATCTGAAACTTGCTTTAAAGAGTAATAAATGGAACCTGTAGTTGTAGTTTTTTGAAGAATCTCCATACTGATTTCCACAATGGCTGGACCAGTCTATATTCCCACCAACAGTGGAGGAAGGTTCC